>CM023950.1:1962180-1988438 GCA_013407115.1 Glycine latifolia
GAAATATTGTTATATTTCTTCAAGGCACCTTTCTTCCTCCTTAAAATGAAATATCTATATCCTAAATCAATAGGTTAGTTATGGGTAGATGGATCAACCACTCACATCAAATCCTCAGAGAAATGTACCAATAAATAATATGTGTTCATACTCAGTGGGGTCGACCCCTAACAATATGGAGTTTGAATAGTAAGCATAAGGTTAATTACAAGTTTTAATCTCAGTACGATTATAACATATCAAAAAATAATATATGTATTCAGAGTGCTGGATCCACTTATTGGGGGGTGCGATGACAAGTATCCCGATAAAGTAAAGTTTTTTTATTTGAATATATTAAATAAATATTTTTTTCAATAAAATAATAGATCTTACTCTGAAGATATTTTTTAAATAAGATAAATATAAATTAATTATAAAAGATAAAAAAAGAATAAATTAATATTAATTTTACCCCTTTTATCTTTTTAAATTTTATTGTTTTTAATTTTTTATTATCATTTTTAATAAAACTTATATAAATTTTTGTTTGAGAAAATATTAGACTATATTTTATTTTCACTGATTTTTTTTGAATCCACCACTATATATATTCATAACATAAATATTTTTTATACTTTTATGTACGTATAAATTATCATATATAATAAATTTATTTATCATAAAGACTGTATAATTTTTTTTTAATTAGTTAATAAAAATTTCTTACTGACAAATGACAAATTTTTAATTAGTCAAGCTTCTTAACAAACACGCTGTCATATTCACCTGGTCCATTTTATTTTTTTATGAATGAGAATTTAAAAAATAAAATATGCTCCCTCACATCAGAGGGACCTGAATGGAAATGAAAAGTAAATGGTATGAACCGGAAAAGGCATTATCTGGTGCTGCCAAATTGCATAGACAAACACGTATAAGAGACTATCAGTATCTCGTGCCAATGCCAAACTTAAAAGAGTTGTGAGAATTGTCAAAACAATAAATGACTCCTTCCACGGTTTTAATTAAAGTCCATTTTTGAAAGACTATCAATTAAACACGTAGATTAACTTATTTTAATTTAATTAGAGATTTTAAATTTAAATCTTATATGTAAAATTATTTGTAATGAGAGTTTTCTCCTTCGTATTGAATTCGAATATGATTATTTCTCTAAAAAATATAGGTAATCTAAAAAAATTGTTTTAAAAGACTTTTCCAATGCAAAGGGGACCGCTAGGCGCTATCTAAGGAGTATAGTTAATGACCCTTCTTTATTTCCCAACGTGAAATTCCAGTTTTCAGATACCTGTTTGGCCACTCAACAAATTTTCAGGCTTCTTTAGAAAAATGTGATCCATGATGGTAGGATGCAACCAACAAGTCCAACATGGCTTTGACTTTACCTCATCCAAGTAAAGAAACGGCCAAAATGGAAAATTTATTATCTCCGTTGAAAGATAGGTACAAAAAACAAAAGGTTAAATGCACCAGAATGTTCTTTCTTTTACCCTGAAGTGACAGTTCTAATGATGCTATGTGTGTTTGTGTGAACCAGTCAGGGACTTCATAAATTCCACCGTTCATAAATAAAATTAAATAATTTGTATAATAAAAACAGTAAAAAAATATGCTGCATTACTAAAACTGATATACATTTATATGTACAAATATAATAATTAAAAACAAATTAAATTATATAAAATTATCATTATTATTAGGTAAAGTATGTCATAAAAAAAGTTGCTAACAACTAAGTATGCACATGTAGTTTATTTTAAGAAATATCAGTTAGGTGCGGGTAAAAAGTCATTTAAGACAAATTTTAAAAGAGAAATATTATGTTACAATAATTCATACAATGGTTTTTAAAATAGTATTTTTATGTCTTTTTCTATTAATAAGTATCATTCTTCCTTAAGAAAATATCGGTCACCTCTTAGTTTTTAAAATCATACTTTCATACGTTACTTTTATTAGCTTCTTAAATCATTTTTTTATTATAATTAATAACATTTTCATTAAAAAAAAGCTCTAACAAACATTTCTAATAGTTTACTTTAGTCAAAAAAGCTAACTGCCTAACTTATAAATTATCTAGACTTTGTTTGGTTTAAGTAGCTAAAAAAAAACTGATCGTCGAAAAGCTAATTGAAGGCTAATAGTTACTACAAATTGAAAAGTTAAGAGTTGAAAAATAAAAGTTGATGAACTTATTCAAATAAAAATGTGGTAAAATAAATTAATGAATTAGCTTATATATATATATATATATATATATATATATATATATATATATAAGATACATTTTTTAAAGGAATATATAAGATACTTATGTACTTGTGTGCCTACTTAATAATTAAAATTTTAATATTTAATTCTAAGAAAAGTATATTTCATACAAAATTAAGAAACTAAAATATGTATATATGTAACTATTGAAGATAAGGGTATTAATTAGGGCATGACTTTTTAGAAATTAATAGGGGCGATCGTGCATTAAATTAACCTGAGTAATACGCTACTTCTATTAGTTCACAAGACAGAGCAAGTCAATAGTTTTTATTAAAAAAATCACAAACAAACGCGAGTTTTTAATAAATTATTTTTTGTTAGATAAATCAGTTGACTAAATTTTATACTAATGAATTATCTTGCTAAATACGCACCTAATTATCTTACCTAACATTCATGTATCACTTTACTTGCACTTACTGTTTTTCTTTCCATATTTAAGCTGTAGAAACTCCTTTTTTTTAATTAAAATATAAAAAAATTATGATTGCTGGAGTTATTAGTTTTCACTTTTGATCTCTTTGTAAATCATCCGAATTAGGACCCATATTTAAGCACTGATATATAGTAAAGTATCATATAGATACGTAGTGATCTCCAAGAATCCGTTTCTATAAACTTTTCAATAAGTATTTATTAAGAGAAGGTAAAAAAATATAAATAAAAAATAAACTTTTTTAATAGCTAAAATTAGTTTTTTTTAAACAATGATTTGTAGCTTATAAATAAGCAAATTTTAACCTGTGAAAAACTTATTTTATTTTCTTTTCTTATAAATGTTTATAGAAATGTTTAACAAATATGTTCAAATTACCGAATAATTTCTCATGTCATATAGAGTCAATTTGGATACAATATTAGAAATATTTTTGATGATTTTTCTATTTAAAAAAAATATTTTTAATAAAAAAAAAACTCTTAAAAATACTTATAATTTGTCTAAACAGACCCATAGTACTAGGCTACTGGTCGTTGGCGTCTCCTTGGTAATACTGTTGAGAATGACTTGCTATCTTACTACTTGGGGAAAAAAGAAAACAAGAAGGAGCACATAACTGTAGAAGTGTGCTGAGACCCAGTGCCAAGGACTACCGATCTGCCAGTCCATTGGGAGTTACTAGAATTGTTGGAATACAGCCCACGATGCACTATTGAAGTTTGCCAAGGGCTTATCAATAGATTAAACAAGCAACCAGGCCTTTCTCAGTTTTGTTTTTATATAAATTTATCAGGATTAAAAATTCTGACAATTTAGCTTAGAGTTGGCCACTGTGGCATTATAATTTCATATACGGGAATTCTTTTGATTATTTAGATCGGCTTGTGGCACATAAATTAAATAATAATTAATTAAACAAGAAACTAATACATTTAAGTCTTAAAATTGTTCTAAAATAATGTTAACTAATATGTTAGCGCATTATAATAAATTAATAAAAAAGATAAACTTCTTTGATAACAAATGTGAATGTTAACCTCTTTTTTTTATTTCACAATTATGATGACATGATGAATATAAGAAAGAACTATCCACAATATATCAGATTAAATCCTTAATATGAAGATTTTATTGCATCTCTAGCATGTTTTCTCATGCAAGAGTAGAGAGACAGATAAACAGCTTAAAAGTACGCTCCACTCGTTTCCCCGAATTTTTTTTCTGGGAAGTTATATGAATCAAGGTTAGATTAATATGTATCCACACAGATTATTAAATTATTTGAAAAAATTTAAATAAATCCTGGTACTTTGAAAGTTTGTGATTAGGTCTTTAAATTTTAAACCATTTTTTAACGAGTCCTTGTATACATTTTCGTAAGATTTCATTAACCTAATTAAAAAAACTAAATAGTTTTGGGATTAAATTGCTCGTTTAATTATTCACCAAGTCTCTATTGTTTAGGGTCACCATATTATTGGTCGCAAAGTATACAAGGGATTAAAATTTAGATCGGAAATTGGTCGCAAAGTATACAAGGGATTAAAATTTAGATCGGTTGGCCATACAAGCTATAATACCATATTAAAAACCAACTACCTCAAAAGCTTATTTTGTTAGTTGAAAACACGTGAATAATTTTGTATTACATCTCTAATAGATAAAATAGAAAATAGAAAATAGCACCAAAAGTCACACAAAATTATAATTTAGTAGCTTGAAATGTTTCAATGTATGTAAAGTAACAAGACAACTTTTAGGATTGCTTATTATGATCTTGATCCAAACAATTTTCAGACATCTCGCCTAGCTAGGCTAATTTTATTTCTTCTCATGGTCACATTTCCTGGACTCTTTATTTCTTTTTTCTTTTTGGGTGGGGTGGGGGGATAGGATACTCCAGAAAAAACAAATCAAAGTTAACCTGTAAGCCCTCAGAGACAAAACACTCACAGAACGGCTAAGCGCAGAGGACTCAAACTACCATGAGAAATATCCCTTCACCTTTTCTTTTTCTTGCTTAGAGGAGTACTTCTACCCTAGCTACTCCTGTTCACAGCTTATCCTAGTTTGGAGATTTAACAATCTTCAGAACTTCTATGGATCAGGTATGCTTCCTAGACCTGTAGTAGCAAGTTTGTTTACAAGAGCTAGAGCGTTACTCGTTATTGTTATGCTTAGATTACCATTAAAATTTCGTTAGAGGGTATCAAACATACTTTTACAAAAGGATCTCTTTTATATCTTTTACTCTCAACGTACTTTTGAAAGGATGCAAATGGTACCCCAAACATGCACTGTGGGCCTATTTGGATATAAGCTATAAGTGTTGTTCAGAGCTTTTTTACTGAGAATATATAGCTTATTCCAATAGAGAAGCTCTTAAAAATACTTCTAATCTTGTATCCAGACGGGCTCTATATAATAGACTTTCAGAACCCGATTCAGCAGCCATTTGACTTTCCTCTCCTTTTTGCCTTGAAACCAATCAAGGCAAGTATCTTCATTGATCAGTGTTGCACTTATCCATGTATTGAGGTCCCCCATCAGGGTACCAAACGTGCTTCTGCTAAGCCTTCTGAGCACACCCAGTAAATTGTGAAGCTCATCGAGGGCATCAGCAAAAAACTCAAAATTACCGGAAAGTTCTACTATGCTTTTTCCACTTACACCTTAGATATGCTGTAACATTCTTAACCTCGCCAATTGTCACTTACACTCCCACTCTAGCCCACTTGCTGGGACTTCCAGCACTGTTAGAAAATGGTGCTAACGAGCAGGTACAAAGGTCTAGATACCTAGTTAGTAGTAGTTACTCTACAAGCATCTCTCACACTGTTTCTCCCTTTTGCAAATACCAATTGACCAGAATTTGCGAGGAATGAAAGAAAAATAAACACAAGCAGTAACATATTCTGATCATTTTAAAGGAAGACCAAGGGGGAAGTTGAACAAGGGGGAAGTTGAACATGAAAGAAGATGGAACAAGTAGTAATGCCGCTAGTTAATATTAACAGTACAAAAACAGAGTTAGGAATGACCATATAGAGTTCTTATAGTGGAATTGAGAATGGTTTGACTAGTTTCGAAAATGGCAGGCTCTTTAAAAGCATTATGCTAGCCTTTTATTTCACTTTATTGCACCTTTTCTGGGGGAGTTTGCTGCACATAGTAGAACCCAAATGGATTCCACTCAATAATAAAGAATGCGTCAGAAAATGTGTTGTTAACATTTCTTATGCATCTATGTCTATTGATTACTCCCTCAAGTCTCAAATTTAAGAAGAAAAAAAATGATTCTGGTTAACTAAGAAAGTTAGTTAACCACATTTAATCGCATCAATCTCAATTAAAAATTATTTTTTTCCCAACATATCCTTTATTGGAACTTGGTATAAGGAATAAAAAGAAGTCATTAGAACTAAAACCTCAATTAAATGAAGGGTATTTTAGATATAGTAACATTAAATGAAATAAAGTTAATTGAAATTTTCTTATATTTGAGACCGAGAAAAATGTGTTTTTATCCTTATATTTGAGATCAGAAGGAGTATGTCAAACTGTCCATTTGGGTATCAGCTCCCTATCTTTAAGGTGTCAGTCCCTATAATTTCACCCATTAAATTTTAATCCCTGTACTTTCTACTTAGTAAGGTTGTCATTATTTTTTCATGACAGTTTGTCCTAGAGGGAAAAAAAAATCCCTTAGTGATAAGAAACTACAAGGATCCACACTTCATGACCCCGTTGATATGTGTGAGTGTCTTATTTATAAAGACCGAAATCGAAGTGAATATAAACAATAGGCACAGCAATCTTATCCAAACCAATTTGAAATTCTGCTTAAGGCAAATTAAGCAAAAAAAGTTGGGATACATTATGTAATCACAAAACAATAAAAGGACATCATATACTTTTACCAGTCAGATTTATATCCTGTCCACTCCGCTAAATAGATTTGAAAGGAAACAAAGGATTGGGAGCAAAAAAAAATAAAAATCAAACACCCCCATTAAATCAGTGGCAATACTGCTTATTGATCCTAAGCAAAAAAAATCTAGACTTTTTTCTAACCTCTTGTCTCTTGTCCCTATGCAGACTTCCGAATAATTTCTTCGGAGGGAAGTTCAAGCGTTGCTCCAGCATGCTCTTTACCCGGCTTCACCGCTGCAGCGACAAGTTTGCAAAAATTGAGATGTAAAATTATAATTCCATATAATTAAAAGTGCGTGACTGCAATGGGTAGTGCTGAGCGAGGAATGGAAAACGCAAAAAAGAGGAAGCAAAATAACAAACAGGAGGTGAGCATACCGTAAGTGCCAGAATCGGGATTGAGTTCTGCCTGGACGAGCATGTTGGTGACGAAATGGGAGGCCTCTTCAGCCTCTAGGAGAAGCTTCTGAATCTCCGCCTCGGAGTTCACGTTCTTGTTTTCCTCGAACTTCTTCCTTACTTCCACCGCAGATTCCTTCAGCATCATGGTGTCGCCGGAAAATGTTTTCCGTGTCGCTTTCAGAAGCGCGCGGTACGCGCTCAGAACTTGCCCTCTCCCCATCTCTGATACTACTGATCTCTCTGTCTCTCCGGTCTACCTTGTTTTCCTTCGCGTCGTTTTCAGTTTCGCTTGCCTGTAACCACTATCAAAAAGTGTCTCACCTCTTATCAATTTTCTTATATGGAAACCCTCAAAATCTCCTTTTTTTTTTCTTAAAAAAAATGTTTTAACTCTATATACTTTCATTAAAATATGGTAACAGTGACTATATTTTTAATTGATAAATTTATTCTTAAATTTTAAAAAATATGTGAAATAAATCCGTTTAAGTTTTAACTTAAAAAAATATGACAACTTCTTTGAAAAATGGACTAAATCCATGTGCTTTTTAAAGTTTAAGAATCAAGATACAAAAGTATAGGAACTTTGATTAGACTTGATTGAAAGTATAAAAGACTAAAAAACATTTTATTTTAAAAAATTATCCAAATATCGGAGGATTTATTATGGATTTGAAATATAAAATAATTTAGGATCTAGAAATTTAGTGAATACTTGATAAAGTTCAAAGGATTTAATAAAATATGAAATCAGGATTTGCAGAACAATTTTAGTTTAATAATTCAATATATAAAGATTTTTTAGTAGGAAATGATAATTTGAAAAAATTTAGAAGAAAATTGATACATAAATCTAAAATTGTTCAAAATAATAGATTTGACTCGGTGTTAGAAAATTGGATAATATGCATGCAATCATCGGTTCAAAGTTCAAACCTCAGCGTCATCTTTGTAAAAAAAAATTGTTACATTTAAAATATAGAAAGACTGAATTTAGTTTTAAAAAACCCTTAAGAAACCAACGTCAAACACAATTCAAATTAAAAGGATTAACTAATAACTATCAAAAAGGAATTAACTTGCAAAGAATAACTGATTGCAGTCAAAACTCAAAGATTAATGGCAGGTTAGTACATATAGAGTTTTCAAACGCAAGCCCAACATGCTAGAATATGTTTTAAGAGAGTTTTTCAACTGTATTCTATGATATTAGTATGACTCGTTAAGTTGTACCCATCCCAAACAAATAACCAAAGCCTAATACTTATACGTCCGTCCTTGTACATATTTTCCCTTGCAGAAATCATTATCGCAAGTACAGCACTTCATACTTGGATCAAAATCTACAGAAGCGGATTGATCCCACATCATATTTTCAACTCGCTAAAATACTTCGGATATTGATTTGTCAAATGGGTCAGGCCGTGGGTATGCACCAAAACCACTTGGTCGGGGATTCATGCACAAAAGAAGCCTGGAAAGATTGGACTCTGCTCAGTCTGTTGTGTTCACAGTCCACAGATTTCTGTGATCGTCACCTTAATGCATCAACCATTCTACAATCATGCTTCCTGCGACGGCATCTATGATGAGATTTTTGATCTAGCAAGGTGTTCTCTCCAACCATCTCCCTTTTAGAATCTACAGCTGGTGCAATGAAGGTCAAGTCAGTCTCTGAAACAGCCAATTATAGTGCTAGTTTTATATGCAACAAATGCATTCGTAGATAATGCTTTGAAGTTGTCTGAAATCCAAAAAATCATAATCAAATAAAAACACAATAAACTAGAATCTTTCAACTTATCCACTCTTGCATAACGCATTGGTTTGTGAGTAATCTCATGCATCAGAGGATCAGTAAAGCTTATCAGGAAAGCATTTAGCTTCAAGTTCTAATTAGAAAAAAGCATATAAAATGAAATTTTCATTTAAAATTTCACGGCATGCTATACAACAGCAACACAAAATTTTTAAGGTAGCTAGCAAATGTGAGCAAATTTTCACCAGGCATCAGTTGAAATGGCAAAAGCAAAAAACAATTTCTTTGCATTTTCTAGTGATTAATCAACATCTTCAAAATATTCCATTCCCTTACCTAAAAAGTTACTGTCAAAACAGCAATGCCATTTCTAAACAACCTTCTTCTGTTTTCTGAAAGTCAATAGTTTTTGCCACAAATATATAATGCAACCTCATATTAACACTTCCAGAAAGAAAAAAGAAAAAGTCTCTCAATATTGTGCACTTTAACAACTCTATGGCCTATTCTAAACTCAGCCAAATCATCAGTTACAACACTACCAACACAATTGTACTGTTACATCCATCAACTTGTGCTCATTGAGACCTCAAGCCCCAACCCTCAAACCTAGATTTTGCAAAGAGTTATCTTGGCACACTCTCCAAACATCTTGCCAAGCATCTAGAAATCAAACACTAGATAGTTGGAAAGGGGAGGAGGATTTGAGGCAATAGATTGCCACTGTTGTTTTCCCAACAAGTTGTAACTTCAAATAGAAAAGGGTTCTTTAATAAGTTGGTATGCAGATAAGATCATCCTTTTCTTCCCCAATCAGAAGCTTTACCAAACTCCAGCAAGATACATAGCATAATGGAATCCAAACATCATCATCCCAACATCAAATATATTATCATTGAGGCTAAGTATGGTTTGGGGGTAAACCAGGGAGAAATTTTAAGTAAAGTTTTCTTAAAAATGAGATGTTTGGTATAATAATAATGAAAAGAGAACTTTACAGGAACTTAAATTCCCCCTCTTTAAGGAGTAAAATTTATTCCCAAGTGAGAATATGATCATTTTCTTCTGCCTGAGTCATGACTTTCATTTTTGTATACATAAATTTTCAATCCAAATTATCCAGCAAAGGCTGGTTATCCTAACACATGTTCTCTAGGGCATTTACCGGTATACAGTATACATACATAAAATAAGCTATATAAAAAATTTCAAAATAACAGCTATCCTGCTATCTACTGTCCCGCTATCTGCTATTTCTTGGGTATGACTCATACTGTGCCGTCAGCAGATATGCACGCGGGTAGGGACCCGGGGGAGTCGTCCCGGCGAGGGCTAGGGGGTAGCGTCCCTGGAACTTTTTTCGAGACCTAGTACTGTTGTTGGCCTTGTGTTTTATTATTTGTATTTTGGGCTTGGGCCCATGAATAGCTACGGTACTTAGGATTTCTAAGCCTATATATTTTCCTGTAATCTGAGTGCAATTGTACAAGTGTGTGAGAAAATATAGTGAATAGTTGGACATAGCCCACATTGGATGAATCAGGGTAAACTCTTATTTTCTTCTTCCCTTTTCTCTCTTTCTATTATCTCGATTGTTGTGTGATTACTCGGTACCCAACACTATTCATGTTGGAGTACAAGTGTGAGGTAAAATCCCACATTGGATAGAAATGGAAAAGTTGAGCACTATATAAGTGAAGAGAAAACCCATAAACTTGAGCCTTAAGGTTTTGGGTTAAGGTGCGGTGTCTAATTCACTTATATGGTTTGTGAATGAACTTAAAACTTATTCTTGAAGCAATAATACTAATCCAAACAAGTTTTGTAAAAGAACTCCACCAGACAAACAAAACCAATCCTTTTTCATTTTAAAGATTTCAAACGCAAAAATTCAACAGCCCTTACTAGAAATATACATAGCTCACAAACAAAAGCAAAACAACCAAGTTAGTGATCACACACACACCAAACATCATCCAGGAGAAAGAAAACAAAATCCAATAGAAAGGAGCTAAAGCAGAAAAAGCTTTACCTCCAAGTTGGTCACCCCAGAACAACAATCTGGGATCATCCTCTTCCTCATCAAACTCATCCCCATATCCAAACTCAGCATCCCCGCGGTAACCTGGTTCGCTCCCATACCCAGATTCGTTCCCATTTGCATCAGAACAGCCACTCACCCCAAACCCTACACCCACATTCTCCTTCTCGCCATCCCTCTCTCTCTCCCTCCTCGAATTCTTCGCCTCGCTCACGTCCGAAGACCAATTCGGATCCCCGTTGCCGAAGAGCTCCCCGCTGGAGTCGGTGCCCATGGCCACCGGGAAATCGGAGCAGGTGCCGTACGCGGCTGAGGCCCCCACGGAGCAGCAGCGCCGCGTCCCGCTCCGGTCGCTGCTGCGGCCGGACACGGATCGGGAGCCGCGGCGACGCCTCTTGCGAGCGACGAGGGGGTAATTGGTGGCGCGGTAGTTGTTGCGGTTGTGATTGGTGTCGTCGGCGGCGGCGAGGGTGAGTTTGGACATATCGAGGGAAAACGACGTGGTTGTGCGATCGGAGAGGCAGGGGCGTTTGTGGTAGTAGGGTTTGGGGTGGGGCCCATCTTGTTGGAGCTTGAAGGGTTTCCAGCTGCGGAGCTGCAACAAGCAGGAGTCTATGGGGTGGCGCGAGTCCAGAGGCTTGTGCGACATCGATTGAGTCATCAGAATTCAGAAACACACACGAGAAGAGGGAGAACGAGGAATTGAAATTGAATTGCGAATTCTCTACTCTTAGGCGGATCACGGAAAGAGAGATGAGACAATAGATTTTGATACGGAGCTCACGGCAAGGGGAACTGATATTTTTCTATCCAATCCACTGCAATGGGTCCCGTTCTCACTGCCTCCACTCCACTAATATTATTCACTCAAGCTTTCTCACGATACCAGTAATAATATTCTGATATCTTCTTTTTCACGCCTATCATTCGTTCCTCCCAGATAACCTTTATTAAGATCTAATATAATTAATATTTCGATCTTCATTTAATTACTATTTTCACTATATTCAACTCTGTTAATAGATTAGTCCTCATAAGGATGTTTTGAATCTATTAGTTAAACATTTTTTATATCTATATTATATAATTTAGATTTCACTATTTTATTTATTTTTCATAATTATGGCTTAAATAACATTTTTATTCTTATAAATAGGTTTTTTTTTCCTGAAAGATTCTATTTTGATTTTAGTCTTCATAATTATTACTTTTTATCTTAATGTTTATTATCAAAACAAAATAGTGACGTTAATTATATTAACTTGTCACATTTATAAAAAAGTCTAATAAGATAGATATAATTTGTTCCTCTGCGACTGGCCCAGGTGCGTCCACTCCCACCAGAACCGCAACTACATGCTCTTCAGAGGGTTTTTCCATAACTTCAAAGAGAGCGGGGTTTGGAGAACTGGAGTAGCATCAGCGACGAGAACAGAAAAAATATCGATGTCGAGTGCGCCTTCTGCACGTGCCAGCACACGTGGGACCTCCGATCCGCCTTCTGCCTCAGACGGGGATTTGGGTTCCATCACGAAGGGGAGCCGGTTGTTCGAGCTTATGTATGTGAGAACGGTCATGTCTCTGGGGCTTGGACCAATTTACCCTTGTACTCTTAATTGCTTTAACATTGCTTCTTTTCTTTGTGCTTCTGAAATTCATGTCATGGCTTTTTTTAATTTTTTCCAATAAAAATATCTTAGATTGGTGTGATACTCTGTGATAGAAGATGAGGGTGTTAGAAAGAAGAAAATTGGGTCTTTATCAGATTCAAAATCATGCTCGTGCTATTTGGATTGACGAAATCCCTCTGTTTGCTGATCAGGTTTAGAGTACTTGGATTTTATTATTGTTTGCTAATTTTTGTCACTTTTTTTCTAATTTATCTGTAGTTGGAGAGGAAAAGATTTAACTTTTAAGTGTGTTGAGATGTATAATGTGTTCATTCAGGTTTGCATTTTGATTGGTTTTATATAGATCAGTTTTTACTGTTTTTTTCAGCGAATGCAATCTAACGTATTTCAAAATTGGTGCTTTCAGCTTATTTTGTCTGGTTTGTCAAGTTGTGATTGTGACAAATCGTGTGGACTTTCAATTGTCTTTGTGTTCACCGAAAAGAAGGATTTATTTATTTATTTATTTAAATAAACATATAAGAAATTTGGAGTGAATTTCGGTCTTGCTTTCACTTCATACTAGAAATAAGATGAATGTCAATTTGTAGTTATCAGAATTTCGAAACCCTATATGTGTAATTTTTACGTAATGCTAACTTCAAATATATAATCTAGATAAATCTTTTGAAGGGATATATAGGACATCTAATGCTGTGATTGTATAGTTCTTCGTCCCTGGCCTTACAACTTGCCATTGACCCTTTCTTTGGTGAATTTAAAGATCAACGTCGGTCTATGTCAAACGCCGAGTTTGTCAAATACTACTATTTCGTTCAGAATCTGTCTTACACTGTTTTTTTTGTTTTTTGTTTTTTTATGTATATATAAATGAAAGTTTAGGTGAATTGGGTTATATGAACTCATGAGTTCAAGACATATCTCAAAGGTTAGAAAAAGTTTACAGGAGTACTTACAGTACTCTTACATATTATCTATTATGATTTTCACATCAATAATAAGAATCAAACTAATATTCTTTTGGAACATGAACTCATTTTTTATCAAACGGGACTATCCTTTGTTGGTATTCTTACACGAGGCAATTTGAGAAAGAAGCCGTGGGCAGAGAAGAGAGACTAGAGATACTAAAAATATTGGCATGCAGATGATGATGATGAATTGTGTAATTACTCCTTCACTTCTAAATTGAGGCACAACAGATGATGATGAATTTAGTAACATTTAATAAATTTATAAACAATCTAAACATAGTTATTTCATTCATTTTCTATAAAAAAAAAATCCTTTATTTTGGCCTTTAAATGCTTGTAAATTTAGTACATGTGTAATGTGTTTGTAAATGAATGCTTATTCTGTTCTTCGTGTAGTACCAATATTTTTCCCTTCTATTTTTGTTTTCATGCTAGAGCTTCCCCGACTAACAATCTGTTGGGGAATAAACACTTAATTAAACTATATATTTATCTAAAGACACTCTTAATAAAAGGCTTAATTACCTGACGTGTATGTGATAGATAAAATCTACGATAAACACTTGTTTTCATCCCTAGATCTAGGTTGTTGTGGCCTAAAAGGCATGAAACCCGTCATGCTTTTGCATCTTCATGTTTTCAACAAGATACAAGCAATATTCCAGAAAATGACGTAGCGTGTCACATTTGGAACTTAGGCACATAAGTTACGATGATTAGTAGGATGAAATGTTGACTACCGGACTTTCTATTGTGAAGAAAATAATCAACACCACACACATTGAAAGAACGTGAAAAAAGTTTAAATATAATAAGTATCATGTTATAAAAGAAAAACAATATTTTAATGGAGTATTTACAAAAATTACCATGCATTATGCTCATGTTCTAGTGGAATAAAGATAAATAAATTAGTTTTTGAATAAATAACTAAATCTAAATAGTTGATAGCCTTATTCTTGAATATAAGTGTTGATGGAAACATAGAATTATTTGGTAGTTCGAATTTCTCTCTTCTCTTCCTTTAATAAGAGTGACCTATGTTTTCTTTCTAGTGTCAATGCTTCATCTCGAATTCACAGACATCATTTTATTAGGATTTTCATATTTGAGATATTGTCCAATTAAGTTATTGAAAATTAAGACTTAAATATAATTTTGATTCATTAAAATTAAAGTTATTTTGATTTTGGTCCTATAAATATATTTTTTAGTTCTTATAAAATTTAATATTTTAATTTTAAGTCTTAGTATCAAGTAACAATATTAACTTATTATAAACAATGTTTATATTTAAGTGACTTACCACGTTATTAAGGAGACTGACAAAATAATTGTGTATTTTTTTAATTAAATGTGTTTTTAAATCACTCATGAACTAAATTAACTTATTAACTATTTTAAACAGATAATAAATAAACCTAAAAAATTACGGTGCAATGTAGTACAATAATACACATTTTTTATTTACTCTGAAAATTACAGGACTAAAATCAAAATATCCTATCTTTCAAGAACCAAAATATAATATTTTTTTCATAAATATCTTTTCCATCTCTACAATTTAGTATTTTTTTTATTTGAAAATATAGAATTTTGAATAATAAAAAAGTACTTTGAACATTAGAAAAACGATTTCTAAAATATTTTAATGATGAAAAATAAAATAAATATATTTTATAAGAATTAAAATGAAAAAAGAAGTTATAAAGACAAAAATAAAAAAAAACACTATATTATAAGGACAAAAAAATGTATTTTACTTTTTTTTATGAAAGATACTATATTATTATTATTAGGATGGAAAAGAGCAGTTAAACACTTCAATTCAATAACTTTTCTGATGGTTCCATACTTCCATCTTTAAAAATAAGCTGTAACTCAACCTATCAAACCATAAGGACAATATGTCATATCCATACAAGCATAGACGACATAATTACTAATTTATGTGAACATTATTTTGTTTTTCTTTGACTGAAAGGGCCAATTATGTTTATTGTTGTACTATATAGATGTAGCCACTACTACAGATCAGTGTTTGATTTTTGGCTTCTTCACGATCATCACAGTGCAGTGAGCATGATGAGCACAATAGTCACTGACACTACCTAAAACCGCCCTGAAAATAGAAATAAAATAAAATGTGTAAAGTATAACTGAATTAAGATATTAGTGCTCTCACTTCTGACAACAACTAATTCACATGTTTCATTCCATTATAAAAGAACCATAAAACAAACGAACTTGAGAAAGCAAAAAAGTGTTATCATAGGTTCAAAAGAAAATGATCTCACAGGGAGTTTGCAATCAGTAGAAAATTAATGTATGCCAATACACAATAAAGTAGCATACAAAAACTAATCTAGCTTCTGCATGACTTGGGTTATGTAATAATTTTTTAGGACTCTTGAATTTAGAATATGACATTACATTTTCTTCATGTTCTTGCCAATTTAATTATGTGATTGTGATTATATTGGTTCATTTGCAAATTTAATTCATGGTAGACCCCATTCACACATGTCTCAAAAAGGGATTTATTATTGTCCAAATCTAATTAACCAATCAACTATCACTGAGGATGATAACCGAGAGCAAAAGGAAGGTATACCTTTTTATAGCCCCATAACCATGACTACCCACAACTAACATTGCAGCACGGTACTTATCCACAGCATCACAAAGAACATTTCTAGGATCACCTTCCACCACTTCCGTTGTCACGTCATTTACCTGATAAAACATCATATGTAGTATATTTGAAAGAGTAATGACAAAATTAATTTTAAAAGTAATATATAATTTAGGATAATAAATTAATATTATGAATTCCTAACAATTTTTTAACTATAATTTAAATTTTAAAATAAATACTAATGATTTTTTAACCTTCACAAATCACAATTTTTTTTAAAATAAAATTTGTTAATTTATAATAGACCTAAAACATATTTTTTTTATATAATTTATGTTGTTTAGATGTCTTATAAAAATCATTTTTTCATTCAAAGCTAATTAGACTCGTTTTAATTCAGAAACAATTATGGACATATAATTAATTCCTTAACGTAGAGTTAAACATACAAAAATTTACCTAAAATCACTTTGGTAAAATTAAACGTGAAAACAAACATGCGGAATAATAATTAAGAATGAAAAGGCATGGAAAGAGGGAAAAAGTGAATTACGGATTTGTTGATGCAAAGTTGTTTCGCGGTTTCGAGGACTCTGGCCGCAATCTTTCTCAAATCGGAATCTACAATAGGCAAGATCTCAGCGGCTCCTGCATACACTAAGGAAGCGATTCTCAATTAACTAAGAAAAGCGTGAAAAAGCATGAGCGTAACAGAATGAACGTACCAGGGCCGGCGAAGCCCACGGCGGAGGTGGCGGTGGGCCTTGAGTGGATGAGAACGAGCTTGAAGATTGGGCTCGGGAAGAAGTGATCCAAAGCCCAATTCAGCGCGTACGTGCTCTGCTCGCTGTCGTCTATGCCTATCACCACCACTTGCTTCTCCGACGACGATGCTGCCATTTCAAAAACGACAACAACCACACCAAAACACAAGGAATTAAACTCTCTTTACTTCACTTCCTTGAAACAACACAACGCGCACCACATCTATCTATCTATATATATCAAACTAAACAACCCACTCGTCAATTATTGAATCGGTTCTTCACTATCGAAGCTGTACGTGTTTGAAAACGACGTCGCGGGTTCTCGCCCTTTGCGGATAGTGTAGGATACGAAAGAGGGCAGAACTTAATACTTTATTAGTTATTTCTTTATTTTTAATTTTATTTTCTTAGCCAATAAAAACACTTCCGTTCGTGGTTGTCAAAACTCAAACGACGATCAAGTTGAAGCACACTGAATATATTCCATAAGATAAGATTAAAGAATTAAATTTGTTTAAAATAATTGTATCGTAAGATACATTTTTTCTTTCTTTTATCTTTTTGGTATTTAGCCTAGCGTAAGAAGATACTTTCAAATCTCAAATAACTATTCTGACGAAAAGGGAAGGCCAGCATGAAGTACTCATTAATGTGGTTCACGCCTTCACGGTGACTATCTTAAAAATATTATTTATAATAATTATTATATTAATATTAACAGTTAGATATATTATTAAATTAAAGAAATAAAGAATTAAAAATGTTGGTAATCTCACAGCAGCCAGGGTTTATTTGGTTTTGGCGGTACATGCGGTGTAGGTGATGTCATTATCGTTCAGCAAGCAAATCTGTGTGCGTGGACTTTAATGTGATCCATGGTATGCAATATTTGACTATGATAAATCCTCTTCTACATGCTTCTTTTATGTCCGATAATTGGTGCTGCTAAGTCTCACTGTCTGCCTCTCATTAGCTGGAAGAGTTGTCAAATGGCCCCACCGCCAGATTGGCTAGGCCCACCCTTCACTCTAAAGGTGTTTCTTTTTATTCCCAAAAACAATCAAAGGAGGGGCGGATTCTAGGTGAAGTCTAATATGAAGTTGGCCTTTTAAAGGGACACCGGTGAAACAGTCATTTTTATCATAGGATATATTATTAAAATAATAGACGGTCCAGATTTTGGAACAGTGGTCAAAATGTTATGAAATTTAAAAAAATTTGGCAAAATGCCACGCGGTCCATAAAATTTGCCGAACTGCCACGGGGTAAATTTGCTGGCCATCTGGGCGAATTAGGTGGCCTGATGTGGCATGCCTTTCTGCCACGTGGCAGGCATGCAATGGAGGTGTAATTCGCTAGACATGTCAGTGAATTAGGTGCTGATCGGATTTGCTTTTTGGGGCAGGACACATGGCAATCAATGATTGGAGACATAATTTGTTTTGATGGCCAGCGAATTACATGTGATTTTGACACGTGGCAACTTCCTGTGAATGTAAGTTTCGGAAGGCTATAACTTTTGACTGGGATGTCCGATCGAGGCAAAATCGGTGGCCACGCGCTCGAAATTGAGAGGAGAAGCCGCTGACAAGTTCCCAAAGGGGACTTGGGCAAAAAAATTTATTGTTTTCTAATTTTTTTATCTATTCAATTAGTGAATTGCAAGCTATTTTTTATTTATCTAATTACTTCTCTTAATTTCGAGCGTTTTGATATAAAATACGTCTCCATCGGACATTACTATGAACAAACATAAAATACGCACTCGAAATTGACTCCTATGCATGCCTGCCACGTGTCGCATGCGGCTTAAATAGTGGGCCAGCGTGGCATAGTTCGATGGACCCACTAGCGAATTAGGTGTGGTCCGCGCCACGTCAGCATGGCGGAATTCGCTGCCTCCCCTAGCGAACTACGTGTGGCGCCTGCCCGCCCAATCCGTCCAACCTCTAGTCGCCACGTTTCATTGCTTTATTCGCTTGGCTGGCCAGCGAATTAGCTGTCGTGGCAATTTGGCAAAATGTTTGGACCACGTGACATTTTGCCAAATTTTTTTAAAATTTGTGGCATTTTGGCCACTGTTCCCCGGATTTTTCACGGGTTACCGGGTGAGTCTTTTTTCCAAAAATTTATTTTTGATTTATTTTTGCAATGTCGTTGCCGCGTCATTGGTCACCGTTAACTCACTAGGTGGCCGCGTTGAGATCGGCGGCAAGACTCGCAATGTCACCATTGGAGGCGCCGATGACGATTCCGATGTCAGAGTTGGGGAGGGAATTGATGATGGCGGGATGGGCGCCGTAGCGACGGACTTTTCTGATGGTGGTGGGGTGGTTTGTTGAATCTGTATATCAATGTATAAATTATTGATGTCACTATGGATTTCTGTTGATCTTTGTTAAGTTATGTTTACGTTTTGGGTAATAGATTGCAGAACCAGGCAACAACGGAACAAGGAGATTGGAAAACCTGATTGGAGTATGTGTTTTGTGTGAGATTGCGAAAATGGAAAAAAGAGACAGTGGTGGTGGAGTACATGGTGGGCGGTGAAGGTGCAGTGGTCATGAGGTTTTGTGTTCAAAGGTATTACTTTAAAGTTCTTAGCTTTGGGGAAGCTTCTGGAAGTGGATGAAAACATAAGGGGTCTTTTGGTGTTGGTTCAGATTCTGAATGCAGCGAGGAGCATAGGGAAGGACATTTAGGACGTGAAGAACGAGAGCGAGGGCATTGCCAGAGAGATCAATGAGGAATATTCACAATTAACGGCTAGCAGGTACGGCGGGAAACAGCTGTGGGCGGGGGTGACGGCAGTGGCGGCGCGCGTGGCAGTGGAGGAGTGGGTGAAGGAGAAGAAATTCTACGTCCGGGAGAACAACACGTGCGTGGAGAAGCACGAGTGCGGAGTTTACACCCAGGTGGTGTGGAGGAACTCGACGGATTGTCATGTTGCTTGCTTGCTTATTATGTTGTATATAATTTATTGTAAAAATTTGATACTACCTGCTTCCATTAAATACATTTACATATCTCCAGCTTTCACCTTCCTCATTACTTTTTGGTCTCGTTGTAATAATGATATAGAAAAAATATAATATTAGCAAATGGAATACAATTGGGTAAACCAAATAAATGAAGTGCAAGTCGTGCAGATTTCCTTGAATACAATTGCTTAAACCAAATAAATGAAGTGCAGCAGATTTCGTTGAATACAATTTCTTAAAAAATTAAATAAATAAGGGTTTATGATCGAATCAAGGTTCTGTAATTGATGCATGTTGAATGAATGAGAATGGATTTGATTTTTGGTTACCCATATAAGGATTTCTTTGCACCTTTAATGGATTCAAGCTGGAAAAGTGGGTCATTGAGACAGTTGTGGCGGTGCGATGGAGGAAGAACAGCAGGGAAGGTTTGGAGGAAGGAGATGAAAAAAAATATATTTAATATTTTAATATAATAATTTTATTTTTTTATTTTTTTTCCTTCCTGTAACAAACCTGCTATTGCAGGTAAATTTCCTTGCCTCACCCGTGAGCCTTTGCTTTTAGACTTCATATTAGCTTTCACCCGAATTCTAATATGAAATATCAATATTTTTCCCTCACCGGTGAAGCACTGGTTATTATTATTAGATATATTTATAAAATATTAGTAACTGATATTTAAGAAGGAGAATCGGATCAGCAAGTTTTTTTTCATTTTTCTATTAATTTTTTCTTTTTTTTTCTATTCCACACTTCTCTTCGTCGCGATCGTCGGCTTCTTCATTCTTCTTTCAAATTTCATCACCATCATCCAAAATTTCAAACTAAATTTTAAAACTTAATATATTCCAAATCTCAAATTTTAAACAAATTACACACTATCAAAAGAAAAACAAATCTCGAACATAAAAAATCCAGAAAATGTGATGAACAGGGAGAGAAAATCAGTGGCAAAGAGCGGAAGAGGACGATGCGGAGTCCACAGCGCTCTCTTCTCCAGAGAAGAAACCATTGTCGACGACCAGTCTGAGAACTGCATGCGTTTCTTGTAACGACCTAAAAATTATTCTATATATTATATTTTTATTAGGGTTAAATTTTTAAGAATCGTTCGATAAATTTTTATTTTTTTTATTAGCATTTTATTTTTACTGAACGGATCCTAGTATAAATTCTAAAACATATAAATTATAGAAATTGTTAAACTGATATATATAATACGTAGCCACAGTCTTTGTACAATAGTCATTTTCAACGAGACATAAAGATACTATAACACTTTCATCATTCATTTTCTAGAGACAATTCTTTAGCTTTGTACCACCATCAGTCCAAGGCGTCAATGAAATTGACCACTGTTGTCATCTATATAAAAAAAAATGAAACATATCTAGTGAGAAATAAATTTCTCAGTAGGCAAATCTAAACCATCAAACACGTTAGTAGGTTAGTAAATAATCAATATATTCAAATGAATCCATAAAATGATTAAGAAACTATATGAATGCATGAAATGAAATGGTCACAGGTGCACATGGCCTCTACATATGTACAGTATGTAGGAATGCTGCGGCCGTCTTACACTAATCATGCATGAATTTCCATGTATCTTGCACCTGATCTCTCTACATCTTTATTATAGATGTAGTATCATAGGTCCGGTTTCACAAATCTCGTACTGGATTTAGAAACTCGGAAAATCATTTTTATACATCAAAAATCCATTCTTCACATATACTCCATTCTTCACATATAATCTTAGGAAAAATTAATTTCATCATTTCATCATTTTGTACCAGAAGAATGGTTTAAAACAACATACCTTGTCCAAGCAAAATTCTACCACTTGGGCAGAATAATTGAGTATTCTCAAGCTACGGAAATTCATGTTAGTATTTTAACTAATAATCCATAATACTTTCTCTTTTACTATCTAACGGGGTAGCAAAGACCGGGATAACTACACTTGGGATGGTTATATCCTAGAAAGGTAGGTCTGGGATGATTATAAAGTGATTGAGAAGTCTGGGGTGGCCGGGTTAAGTTTATCATAAAAAGGGGTGTATAAGTAAAAATATCCAAATTCCGAGTAAGGCTGGGTATGTCCGGGTTGGCCGAAATGCATATAACATGGACTACTATAGTAAGGATGAGTATGTCCGGGTTGACCGGGATGTCCGAGTTGGCCGGGATGTCAGGGTTGACCGAGATGTTCGGGTTGGCCGGGATGTCCGGGTTGGGCGAGATGTTCGGGTTGGCCGGGATGTCAGGGTTGACCGAGATGTCCGAGTTGGCCGAGATGTCAGGGTTGTCCGGGTTGGCCGAATTTCACTAGTTTTACGCATAAATTATCACGTATAATTTCCTAAATGCTAACAATTATAAATTCTTAACTATCCTGATTTGAAATCACCATATCCCCATCATAAAATACCCTTTAGAACATAGATTTTCCACCTTAAATAAATACTAAGACTAGACAACTAAGCACATAATTTAATATTAAAAAATTCTAAGTCAGAGATTGAAGCCTAGCCTACCTCAAGTGAGTTTGATTCTTGAAAAGGAATGAAGTAAGGGTTCCCTTCCTTGGGGAAATATTCTAAGAAATGAAGCCTTGAAAGAAGAATTTGATTGATGGATGAGGTGGTAAAAGAGGTCACAGTTTGTGGAAAGCAAATAGAAAGTAAGAAAATGAAAGCAAGGTACAAGAAAAATGGAAATTGGCTTTGGCTTTGGATGCTCGATCCTACGTGAAATTTTCCACAGCCCTAGCTATTTATAGTAATTTAATTAGTTGAGTTTTAGGTGGTTCTAGTTATATTAGAACTGAATTAGGTGTTGGTTTAGTTACAACTTAACTAAATCATCATTACTTTGAAAGATATTTTGCTTAAACCTTATCTTGACTTTGCTTTGTCTTGGTCAATGATTCTTTAATCCATTGTTTTGGGGCAGCTGGCTTCTTGTACGTGGGATAGGGCTGGGTTGCTGAGTTATTTACTTGGCTCTCCTACTTCCACATACACACAAGGCCATATTATATAATTTTTCATTCAGTCTTAAATTTTTTTTACAGCAACTACACCTTCATGTTTATCTCTTTTGGCTTAGTGTTTAAGTGCAAGATTCCTTTATTTATTGTTCCATGTGTACGTGGAAATGGACCTTTTAGGAGTCCACTTTTGATTGGTCCAGTTGTTGGCTGAAGCTTCTAGCTTTTGTGTCAAAGTTTTAGGAGCTACAAACTGCCAAGTACTAGATTTTTCTACAAAAATGTTTCACAGCACATGGTTCATTCATGGTTTATTCTGTACCAATATACTAGGCCATAAATTCCCATTTTCTAGTATGTTAAACTAGACTTCCTAAGCTTTCCAAAAAGGTATTACATGCCTGATTTGAAGTTATAAAACTCAAGATATAAAATTTTTAATCCAGACTTCCAAATTTCCAGCGAATTCATCTTAGGATACTAACATACCTTAGTGTTTTTGTTATTTCAAACAGTAGTCAATCTAGATTGGTCTGAAATTTTAATATGTTGTAGTTGACATATAGATCTTTAATTAAATATATCATACACTTAATTTGAATAAGAATTGAGAGAGAAATAATTTTTTTCAATTCGGGTGGCAGATATGGAAATTTTGGGCAGCTTATGTTCAAATAAAATTTATCTTATTTTTCTTATATCCAACTATCATCCTACTTCCATAATTCAATCATAAATATATCTCATAATATAATTTTGAGGATGTTACATTTCTAGAAAGATTAGAAATATATGGATGTTGCTAGAGAAAGATGAGAAAGTGCTTATGGAGTCATGGGTGTTGAAAAATTAATTTTTATGAAAAAAGAGAGATGAGTGGCAGCGGCGCAGGGAGGGGCACAGGGAGGTTCTGATATCTTTGTCAACATGTTTCACTTTCCAATTTCTCATCTTTTTCATTATCTTCGGATGTGGTACCACAGTTCAGTGGATTTAATTGAATTGAAAATCCAACACAAGGCGCAAGGCGAAGAAGTTTCCCGGAAACTTTGAGCAATTTTAAACATAAGCCTCCATTATTATCATCATCTAAAACGAAACTTTGCTCATCCAAGAACTGCAAAAACCAAATAAAGAGAAGGACTAAACTTTCCTCTATGAAACCCCCAATTTTAAAGTTCTTAGCAGTTTTGTTTTTTCTTCTTACAAAATTCTGAGTAGTTTCCATAAAAGAAAATTGGGTGCAGAAGCTATGGGAAGAAAAAACAAAAAACAAACAAAAATAATAATTTATTTTTTATTTAATTTAAATTTTTTTTCGGTTACAAACTTGCTATTACCTTTAAAATTGGGGGTAAATAGGTGAGGGTTTGCTTTTTGGACTTCACGTTAGAATTCACCCAAAATAGGTGTAATTAAGAAGAATCAGTCCACACTCATCAAATCAGATCAATATTTATCTATTTTGTTTTTTTAAAACATTATATGAATAATAATAATAATACAGATCAAATAGGTTCAGAGATTTTCAGGCCAACATTTTTCATATCTGGCCTAGCCCATTTGGTTTGTTGAAACATAATAAGCAAATAACTAAAATAATATATTATTTTATTAGATAATTTTATGAAACATAAGGTTATATATAGATGTCAAATAAATAAGAGTTCTCTACCTCATATATTTCATTATGATTTGGGTCAAAGCAAACAACTATGCATTCAAAGTTCTATCTAGATCAAGGTTCTCAAAATATTATGTGGCCTTCTAATATTTAATTAAATTATGTGATATTAATGTGTTATGGTTATACATCATTTTATTCTTTACAATCTATTAATTTGTATTTTTTGGATCACTATAATATTAATGTGGTGTATATACTAATTTTGTTAATGATTAATTTTTGTTAAAAAAACCTGATTGATTATTTTTAATGAATTTTTTTTCACTCAATCATATTTTTTCCATTTATATATAAAGCTCAAACCTAAGACATTGATTAAGAAAATCAAATTTAATTTTACTTAAACTAATGATTTATTGGTATTTATTAATTGTTTATAAATTACTAAGATGGTGCATTTTGAGATCGTTACGTGCTAGATTAACATTAAAATTTTAGATTCGATTAAGATGATCTTTTTTAAAATTTTAATTTTGGTCAAATTGGACAAAATAGTTTAGGATTTTTTTATCATGTTTGTAATATTGTGTTTTGTATGTCAATAATTAATAAAAAATTAAGGAGGTTCAATTTTTTTATGTCTTCAATCTTTATTTGGCTTGAAGATGATTATTATTCAAAAATTAAATTATTTTATTTGCTATAAATAATTTTTTGGTATATTTTCATATACATATGTATACATTATACATATATGTATACATATATATATATATATATATATATATATATATATATATATATATATAAAGTTTGTTAATATATTTTCACTTTTTGTATTGAGATTATTATCCTTTTTTTAGAAGACTTTTATCCTTTTATATATAAACATATAAGCTCATTTATTCATTGGTTAATACTTGGATATAGAATAAATAATGTTGAAACGAAAATACATATTTTTATGTGCATGGTTTCTAACAAAAAGTTCTCAGTATTTTTTAATGAAAACAACTTAGTAATAACATAATTATAAAATCGATCCAAACAGCATTGGGCCAGGTTGGATGGAACCAGTCATGCAAGTGGTCTGGTCTTAGAGACCCGGACCGAGTTTGTGCAAAAAAAGAAAAAGGGATGTTCTTCATACACCATTCCTTTTTCTCCTACACCATTTGAGTTTTTCAATATTCCATAAATACCCTCTCTGCAAAAGCACATAAAATTATGAAATCCATACTAAAATGCTTTGGAGTCCGTTTGAGTTGCTGTGTTCATTTGAGCTGTATAACCAAAGAAGTATAGAGCATTGCTTTGAAGGCCATTTTAGCTCTACATTGTTGGAGGTCGTTTTGTGGTTGGTCATTGACGTCGTTGCTTCGTCGGAGTGGTTGTGTTGCGTCTTCGCCGTAGCTGGAGAGGTAAGGTTTACGTTTTGGCCGTGTGGATGTGGTAATCTGTAAGCAGTTCACGGATTATCGAATCCGACATTTAATGGTGCATGCATGAACGATACGGATTGGATAATCCGTATGACTTATACGGATTATACAATCCGTATGAGTATTACGGATTACATAATCCGTATTAGTCTTACGGATTGTATAATCCGTATAAGCCATACGGATTATCCAATCCGTAAAGGTTTAAAAAACAAAAAAAAAGGTTGCTTAGTTGTGTTTTATTTTTTAAATTTTTTTATTGAGTACATATGAGCAAAAAATAAAAAAAACATTGTAACAACAACATATGAATTACGAAAATGAGCATAGTAATTTTTGGTGTTAAAAT
>CM023950.1:1998438-2062319 GCA_013407115.1 Glycine latifolia
TTTTTTTTATACTTAATTTTCATATGGCTCTTCCATGACAGGATACAGTGTTTGATCCAGTTTCTCTGATATGCGGCCACATATTCTGCTACACCTGTGCTTGCTCAGCTGCATCAGTTACCATTGTTGATGGACTTAAGGCAGCAAATCCTAAAGAAAAATGTCCTCTATGCCGAGAGGTAAGCTACCGGATGTGGTACGCATTAAACTTTCTCACAACTTACTATTTTCAACGGGAGTGTATGCACAAAAGGGGAGATGTTCCTTTTGATTTCACATCCATAACTTCTTTTAATCAGTACATATGATAATTTTTGATAACTTGTAAAATAACCCTTTAATTGGCAATAGAGCTAATGGATGGTCATTGGCCTTATTCCTGAGGTTATACACTTATACTTAATTATGATGCAATGACCAAACAAAATTACAATGCCAAAAGCCCAAAATAACTGCTAAAATTTAATAACCATACCAGCTGCTCGTGACTAGTTCTGTTCTTAGCTTCATTTGGGCTTCAATTTAATGACCACAGTGCATTGTATGTACATTTTGCTAAAGATTCGTTTATTTTACCATTGTAGCCCTTCTGGTTTCTGCAATTCTTCAAGTTTTTTATTCTAATATCGTGACTATTGATTGCAACTGTTCACTTATTTTATGCATTTCAATGCCTGACCAAGTATATTTGATTAGTTCTTCTCTTCTAGAAAGAGTGGGGCAGCTAAGAACGGGATAATGCATTTGTTTATTGGATATGAACCTGTTAGAATGGTAGGCAACTTACACTTTTTATATTGTTGACTGCAGGGAAGAGTTTACGAAGATGCTGTGCATTTGGATGAATTAAATATTCTGCTAGGCCGAAGGTATGAATACCGATTATTCCATTAGCAAGTGGGTGAGATTAGAATTAGAATGACATGTCATGTCAGGTGGCCAAGAAAGATATGGATGCAAAAATCCACATAAACTCTGAATTTGATCTTTTCAATAAAATAAAGAATATTCTTTGCAGATCCCTTAACCTAAAAAATTTCAATATTTTTACAGCTGCAGGGAGTACTGGGAGCAAAGGCTTCAGATGGAGAGGGTAGAGAGGGTTAAGCAGGTGAAGGAGTACTGGGAAACGCAGTGTAGGGCGTTCACGGGCATCTAAAAATAAATATAAACAAATGTTCACTTTCTCTTTCATTTCCCTATTCATTTCGTTTCCACACTCATCTCGACACTTTTTCTTTCGTTTCTTTTTTCCACCCAATACACCCCATTTTGGGGTGTAAGTTTACCCAACATCTAAACACGATCAATTTCTCTTGGGTATGGTAGTTTTCGGTTGAAATGTCTGTGTTTATTTGATCTTGTATATTAGCAGTAGTATTTCGAAGTTGTTATTGGTAGTGTTCGTACTTGACTCTCTTCAATGTAAATAAAGGCTTCTACTCTAGGAATTATTACTATGGCCGTTTATTTGCTAGTGGCTAAGCCTTGAGTGTTTATACTTTGTACCTAACTCTGTTCAATGTAAATAAAGCCTTCTCTACTTTGGGAATTATTTACTAATGGCCATCTATTTGCTAGAGAGAAAACGTATGCGCTTATTTAGTTGTGTATCTTAGCAATAGCAATTCTAAAAAGTTGTTATTGGTACTGTTTGTACCTAAATCTGTTCAATGTAAATAAAGGCTTAGGAATCATCTGCATATGATTTTAGTCTCTAAATTTTTAAAATTTTCACTTTTAATCCCTAAACAAAATGACCTATCTTAATCTCTCAACTTTTATTCAGATAATAATTTCAATCCCTCCATCAAATATTAATGTTAAATTTAATATTACTTTATTACAATTAGTAGCTGCTAGTTATTTTTACTTTATTACTTGTATTTAATATTACTTTTTTAATCAGTTCACCGCAATTTTTAATAGTCGGAAAAATTTTCCCCCCTTTACTAATTCCACCATGGCTGCAAAGAAGATAAGACTGCCTCACACCTTACAGCACCGGCAACAAACAAACCCAAACCCAACCCTTCTATTTTCGCTCTTCCATCGACCCACAAATCCAAACCCCCCCCCTTTCCCCATCGACCAAAAATCAAATTGGTAGAGTGTTATAGGAACTGAAATATACTGAAATCTAAATAATAAAAAGACTAACAGTGATCACTGATCAACATCCCACTGCACAGGAACCCTCAAAGGAAAAAAAAAGTGATGCTTGATAAAAAAATTGGACCAGAGAAATATTTCGCGCTCTACATTATATCTCCATGAAGCCTGGCACAAAAAGGCTAAAAAGAAACACGAAATATATGCTAACAACTTTACTTGATGGCAAACCAAACCAGTGTAAGGTGCGGTCAATAACCTTCACACGATCCATAAGGCGACTCGTTAATGTTCGATTTCTTACAACGTTGCAAAATCCAAATTAATCCTAATAAGCAACGCATTGAACAAGTAGTCTATTTTTATTCCAGTAGGGAAAAAAACCACACTACAAAACGTGGAGCTGTGCTGCTTATATAGAACGAGTTTATATAATAAATTTGTCAATTTTCTAATAATTACTTAAAAATTCCTAATCCTAACAAAGACGGTGATTTCTTAAGAGTGTAAAAACTCCAAAAGTGCATGTTATGCAACTCTATTTCATGATTGAAAATCTAATTCTATAATAAAATGCGACATAATCTTGGTGGCAGCAGGTTAGGAAGACTGGAACAGCTGAGGTCCAGAATGCCTAATCTATCAACAAAAATCCACATATAATTCAAAAATTCAAAAGCATTAACAAAATTTCTCAAGGATAACATGGTAGAGAAACCCGTCCTCACTGTGACAAAAATTTTGGCGAATCGATCTACTCCAACCATTGCATCTCCATCCATGGATTAATTAATTAAGCTCCCATTTCATTTGGCCTTAAGAAGCGGGTTCTTATTTTGATACATATGATACCTCATGCACAGTTTCTGCAGAGTTCCTATTGAATGCTGCATCGGATTCAGCTTTATATCCACCAACATACTCTGCAAAAACAACAACAATAACAAAAACCTTAAAAAACCCGAAACGAAAAAATAAAAAGAAAAAAATATCGAAAATATCAAACCTGATAATCATCTCCGTATTTAGCGACGAGACGACTGATATGAATCCGTTGCATTGCAGTCAGAGGCTGAGGCGGCGCGCTCTTCCCATCCCTTCGCTTCTTTCCAAGGGCAGATTTCAAGTCTACAAAAACCAAATAGAATATTACATTATTCGCATTTCAAAATAATAACAATAACTTCAAATCAATGACGGTATAATAAACTGTTCGATTCGATGCACGAATGAAAATTAAGAGGAGGACGAGAGCAATAAGGTACCGTCTTCTTCGAGATCGCTGCCGGAATCGATGGTTTGAGGATCGGAAGAGAGTTCGGTAAGGGAGTTAGGGTCGGAGAGAACGCCAAAGGATGAGTAATTGGTGTTAACGGTGCCTTGGTCGTCCCATTGAGGCTCTTGGTCGAGGGATTGCAAGAGCTTGGGTGGAACGGAGAAAGAGGGTTTGAAAAGCCTAGGGTTCTTCTTAGGGAGTCCCACACGGACCTTGGTTCTCGATTGCTTGTATTTTCTTCTCGACCTTCCCATTCTCCTTGCTCCTCGTCTGAGTCTCTCACAGCCGCTACCGCCAACGAGGCTTTTAGGTTTTCTCTAGGTTAGGGCACAAAATGTCTAGTTATTTTAGCACAGCTTCAGCGACGTCGTTTCTCCGGCTTCTACTGTGCGATTACGATGGGGCCCTCTACATTTTAACTTTTAATAAAATAACTAGGCGACAAAATAAAAAAGTTTAGCAAATTGCATAGTAGTAGTAGTTCTTACCTTTTAAGAATTAAACAGTTTTTTTCTTTCTTTATTTTAATCTTGAAACAAAACAGGACAAAATATATATCATATGCCATGATTTTGATATCAAGAGGAAGAAGATTTAATACATCGGTAAGATAATGAATTATTTAGTGATTTTTAATTAGGTCCTTAAATTAAAAATATATATTTAAACTCTTGATTTTATATAATTGGATATCTACAGTTAATTTATAGTCGCTTGAAATTGCTACAAAAATAAAAATATGACAGTTATTGTTTCCATATATATAACCAAATTAAAAAAAAATGGGAGTATTGTGTTTTGTCTTATTTCTTATTTTTTAGCAAATATTTTAAAAAAAATCTATGAAAATAATATTATAACAGAGAAATGAAACTATTTTAACACGTGATTAACAGAAATAAATATGTAACATACAAGCATAGTATGTAATAGCCCATACATTGAACATTATGCAGATACATGTCATGCATATGTATGACTAAGTATCCATTGGATGACATATCTGATGTCTTTTGGACGCTAAGTCCCTTAAGACTCAATATTTAATAAATAAATCTTTTTTTTTTATAAAGTCCATTCCAAACTTAGTCATTAGAAGGATTAACCTATTTTCAATAAGAAATTTTGTAAAAATATTAACAAGTTGACGTTTAGTTGATAAAAACTGTGGATTGTTCCTTTCCGAACATGGCTTTATTTTGACATATTATATGCTACTTAGAATATAAGTAAATGTTCATTGATAGATAATATAACAATAAATATGATTTATGTAATATTTGATATACATGATAAAAAAAAGATAATATCAAATAATTCGGTGGTTTAATTGATTAATTTTGTATTCTATTCTACAAAAATATTATTAAGTGGTATAAGTATAAAAAATAATACCAGTATCAGTCAATGTGTGTGTGAGATTAAAATCAACTCAAATTTCAACATTTTTAGAATCTCATGCATCCAATTTCTTCCCAAGCAACTATAAACTCTTTTTTTTTATTACAAAAAACAACAAAGTCAACAATAGAATTTTACCATTAATAAAATCCAATAAATTACAAGATAATCTAAAAGGCATCTTCCATTTAGAACTCTTTTTCGCAACGTGAACAAGGTCGACAATATTTAATGCTGTAAGCTAATGCTCAACGAGAAGTACATAGTATATTACTGATGGTGCATAATTCAATATAATGTAAAGGCAGTGGAGCAACTGTGTAATTGTACACTGGGCATGTGGTATATAAATTAGGACCTAAAAAAGGTTATATTTTGCTTGTATACTAGAGCCACTTAAGCCAAAGGTAATTAGAAAAACCATTCACAAGGGTTGCTCATTCTTCACTTGTCCAAACAGCAATTATGCAGGATGGTAATTGCACCTCTCTACAGTCAAATGCTTTTTTTCCTTTCTCATGGCACTTGGAAGATCAATGAAAACTTAAAAGGCTTAGCCTAAGTTTGGTTTTCTGTTATTGTCTGTATGGCTGAGAGAGACACATGCATGGAACTTTCTTATAGGCCACTGGAACGGTTGGCATACTCTTGAACTAATGCCCCAAAGAGAGATGGCTTTTGGAGCAAGTTGGCTGGTGAATCAAATTCTTTGGCCCGCCCTATTAATGAAAAAATGAACACAACTTAGCATACAAATACTATAAGACTATCGTCCATGAGAAGAAGAAGCAAGAGAATACATATGTCATCATACCTGCATCTACAACTAGAACTCTATCACAGTCCATTACTGTTGGTATTCTATGAGCAATGCTGATGATGGTACGAGCTGCAAAGTCCTCTCTGATGATCTTTTGAATAACAGCATCGGTTTGGGAATCAACAGAAGCTGTTGCCTCATCCATAAACAACAGCCTGCTTTGCTTAAGCATAACCCTCCCTAAACAAAGCAACTGCCTCTGCCCCACACTCCAGTTATCTCCATTATCAACCACTGTAAAATTTCAAGTAGCATTATTGCCATTAGTAAAGAACAAAATGGGATGCAAGTGAAATTCAAGCAGGTAAAGAAAAGAAAATGGTAAAGAATAATTAAAACCTGAAGTGTCAAGTTTCTCAGGCTTAGAAGCCACTGCATCTTTTAGTTGACAACGTTCCAAACTCTACAGCAATTAATAATTAAAAAGTCATGAGATTAGGCCAATGATGGCAAAAACACCATCCATTAAATCAATGAAGTATATATAGCATTGAGTGTATTCACCTTCCATATCTCTTCATCCGTGTACTGTCCAGTTGGATCAATGTTACTTCTGACGGTTCCTTCAAAAAGGACAGGCTCCTGAGGGATGATACCAAACCGTGACCTAAGATCATGAAGCCCCAAGGCGGATATGTCAATGCCGTCAATGATTATTTTTCCTCCTGTAGGTTCCACCAGCCTGAAGAAAACTTGAATTAAAGTTGATTTTCCACTTCCTGTTCGACCAACAACTCCAATCTTTTCCCCTCCGTTGATGCTTAGGGTGATGCCTTTAAGAACCAAAGGAGTGTTTGGACGATACCTGACCTGTTTACAGTTTAAGAAATTACCATAAGGAAAAATTATAGTGTGCAACTCAAAGCAGATGGATAATGAAAAATAATACATTACTAAGACTATTTTCAAGGATAGTTGCAACGTTGCATTGCATAGACATAACGAATAATTAATTTGAAATTCAAAGAAGTCTTAATAATAAGATTTTAGAATTGAAAACCTCTCATGAACTAGAAGCTTATTCAAATTCGGCCACTGTAACTGTAATGTACAATTAATTTCATCACAAGAAATAATCATAATCAATTTGGTTATATTCTAGATACCTGCAAGTCTTTGATATCAACATGGCCTTCACCGGGCCAATTTGCAGGAGGCAGGCGATCCTTAATGTTCCATGAAGCTTCCGATGGAATATTTGTGAACTGTTTGATCCTCTCAACAGATACCATTTTGTTTTCAATGAAACAGCTCATGTATATAGCCCAGAACATCACGGCATTTAATGACAAGCCATATGAGAGAGACAAACCAACATTTTCTGCATCAAGTAGAACAACCCGATCAATTGTTTATCACAATAAAACTTTAACTGCTATATAAATACAAGTATTGCTTTTCAACACATTTTAAGTTACTAGTATTTCTTACATGTAACTAAGAAAGACAGTACATGTAATAGTTGAAAAATTCCATAGTCGAATGATTCAAATGATTTTACTATATATTTTGTTTTATATGTTGCACACACATTTTGCATCCATAGCCCATAGGATATTCGATTAGAGCTTTGCTGGATGAGCATGTTGAGTGATATATGACTCATCATTAGAAGACAAATTCAAGAGCTGGATGGGCATGAGTGACGTGACTACCCCATTAGAATTTAGGAGACAAATTTGGTAAGGAACAGAAGTGGAGACACTCTTTTCTGTTGTTTGATAGTGTAAATCGGTGGAACCCTTTTATCTTCAAAGAGTAGTTGTAACTATAATGTTTTTCTTTCTTTCTTTTTTTCCTGTACTTTTGGTTGGCATGTTTTGTCTTGTTTAGAGAATATTGTTTTTGTAATTTATAACTTTTCTCATTCCTTCATTTTCCTAGCTAATACTTTATACGACTTCCGAGTAAAGGAAAGCAGTCCCACTCCTTTATCTACTCAACTTTTCAATTTTTCATGATTACACCCATAACGTCCTAACATGAGAAGTGATATATTTATCAAGTTGAGGTAGGTTGAGATGGAAATAACAGAGAGATACAGAGAAAAGAAAAATAAAGTGATACTGTGATAGGTAAGTGATGGAAAAGATTAAACCACCATCTCTTCTGCCAAGAAAGATTAAACCAGATATATTGTCAAGGCAAACAGTTCACAAATAATCCTTTTGAAATAAAGTTTGTTTACCTGGCTTTATGATATTGCTGGGTAACATGATCATGAACATAGCAGAAAAGCAAAAAACTAAGCTTCCAAGCAATTCTAAGCGGAAACCCAACCACGCATTGGAACTGAAGTTGTGGAAATCCATTCGCAAATTAGCATTCACCCGTTTAATGTTTTCTCCGCAAAATTCCTTCTGTTTTCTGAATGCGCGAATTGTCATGACCCCGGAAATGCTTTCAGAGAAATGGTGAATCACTGGTGCTTTTGTAATTGAATCCAGACGAGTTAACTCGCGAGATGAAGCAAGAAAATAACCCTGCAGAACCAAAAATAAATAAAAAAATCAAACACAGATTTTTAACATAAATTGACAATCTAAGAAAGACAAATCAATTAAATCCATGTCATGCTTTAAAAATCTTAAAACATATGCTAGCAATCATAGGACTAGCAGAACAACCATGTACATACCCGGTACCAAATGTTTAACCAAGCAAGAGGAATTAACAAGAAAGCTGTTGGCCAAGAATTTTGACACGTGATTATGAAGATGCTGATCACTGTAATATACATAGCCACCACAAAATTGATGAACAAGGGGATAAAGACATCAACATTGGTTTGATCAGTGGATGCCTGTAGAAGTTCAAGCAAAAATAAAAGTCATTATACACGTGGACTTCAAAGATGACATTAATGTACAAGTTTATGTCAATATGAATAAGGTTATTAATCCATGTAACATTTAACACAGCATAGTGAGCATACTCGAGCCTTAAAATACTTACCCTGCTTAGAATTCTCCCAGATGGAGTGGTGTCAAAGAAAGACATGGGGGCATGCAAGATGCTGCGGAGAATTTGAGAGAAGAAAATCTGTGCTGTCTTTAACCCCAAGACTGTGACAGAGTAGGATCTTAGCACAATTAAAACAACTGAAACTACTGCAATAATCGCGTAGATGGAAATAAACATGGAAGGATTGAACAACTGAGCACGCTCTTCTGATGTTTCATATGCCAGCCAATAATCACTTGCCATCATTGATGCTTGCCACAACACAGAAAGAGAGATTACTGCTATAATGCCCCACCACCCAAAAGCCTCAGTGCAGTAGAGTTTATAGATATGTAAGCTAACTTTTCCAGTCTCTCTCTCCTCCTCTTTGATGAGTTTAGAACCTTCCTTGCCAGACTTGGGCTGATCAAGAGAGTTGCTTTCACCATTGGCTTCTCTGTTATTCGAAGCTGCCTTCGGCGATTTCAATGGCTTGTTCAAATTTTCCCCAGGCATGACTGCACCTTGCTCCACTAGTTCCATAGAGGTCTCATGTGCTGCAACAAGAGCACTAAAATCCATTCCAGAAGCAAGTAGACCATCATACTTCCCCGATTGGACTATCATTCCATCCCTCATCACCTTTTGATCAAGCAAACATATGCATTAGAATAACTCACCAAGTTAAATTGAAGATTGAATGGAACAAAATGTTAAAGGATTAGAAAAAGAGGCTTACCACTATAAGATCCACATTATGTAGGAAGTCTACTTGGTGTGTAACAAGAATAACGGTCTTTCCTTTCAGAGCCCCCCTCACGCATTCCTGTATAAAACGGACTCTAAATTAAAATTTGGCTAAAACTACAAAAACTGAACTGTACATCATTTTTTAATATAAGGATTCAAAAAATTGACTTTAAGCAAGAAACAAGCACTTGCCAAATGCCAAGGGTCCAACAAATATGAATTAGTGTAACTTATAGAATGCTGAGAGTAGATTAAGCACCTTGAATATTTCAGTGCCAGTGTGTGCATCAACAGCACTGAAAACATCATCAAGAAGATATATATCAGAGTCTTGATACACAGCCCTGGCAAGCTGTATGCGCTGCTTCTGACCCCCACTTAGGTTGATTCCGCGCTCTCCAATCTCTGTCTGGTCCCCATGCTCCATCATTTCCAAGTCCTTCTCCAAGCTACAAACTCTAACAACTTCATTGTACTTCTGTCTGTTCATTGGTAAACCAAAGATAATGTTCTCTTCAATGGTCCCATTTTGAATCCAAGATGATTGTGCAACATAAGCAGTACTCCCACAAACTTGAACCTGTCACCAAAACATATATATAATCAGAAATGAACATCACTGTACAAATTAGTGACTGCATGGTAAAAAAAAACAAAAGTCCTCATTAAACAAAAAAAAATACATACCTTCCCAAAAATTTTGTGCATCTCACCAAGAATTGAAGCAAGGAGTGAAGACTTCCCTGACCCTACTGTCCCAACAATTGCTGTAAGCTCCCCCTTATTAATCTTCAAGTTAATATTTTTCAAGTCTTTTAGTTGGCCATCATCATCCCAGCTGAAGGTTCCATCCTTGACCTCCACAGCAGTGTGTCCACCACACCCTTCTTCTCTCTCAACCGAATCATCCAACAATTCCCTGCTAGACATGTACCTATCCAACCTCCCAAGTGACACCAGCGCTTGTGAAAGAGATATCATACTCTGAGGGAAGGTCCTAATAGGTTCCTGCAGGATCTTAAACACAGTTGTGGTGGTGAAAACCGTCCCTGCATCGAGTCGAACTCCAAGCAAAAGTGCGGTACCAAACGTGAGAGTTGATATCAACAATGGCGTGCTCCACAACACAATAATAACGCCACAGATTGAGTACATGAACTTGGAAAGCCACTTGAACTCGGACTCTCGGAAACCCAAAATCCTCCCATTGAAATGCTCCTCCCATGCTTGGAACTTGATGACACGCATGTAATTAAGCATCTCATTCACTGCCTTCATCCTTGAATCACGGCTCATCATGGCATTAAACTGGTAACGCTTGTTCTTTCTTGTAGACACCACAGCAAATACAATAACAGCAAGAAGTCCAAGCAAAGCCGTAATCACTGAGGCTCCTAGACAATTGTACAGCAAGAACAAACCAATACCAACTTGAAATGGCATCATCCACACGGCGTGCAACTGAAGCATCATATCAGAGAGTTGTTGGGTATCGACAGCCATGTAATTGACAATAGGCCCAACTCCATGATCCTGTCTCGCGGAACCTGTTAGCCTCAGCCCCTTCTTGTACAAAGAAGTGATGAGGGTACATCTGATAAGCATCCCAAGCTTCTGAGAGTTGAAGTTGAAATGGTGAGTTGTCAAAACTTCTACAAATTTAGCACACAGGAGAATCAACACGAGGTAGTACCCTTCATACACAGAGCTACCTTTCCCTGCCGTGAAATCAACAAAACTTTGAATTAGAACTGGCCCTACAAACATTACAGATAGCCTAATAACAGCAAGGAAGGCGGTGAAGGCTATCTCCCTCCAGAAACACCGAAGCAACGTGGTTCGAACCGGGTGCTTCGACCTCTCGTCTGATTTAGGCCACTTCGATTCAAAGATTACCGACATCCTCTCAGCGCTATGCTGAGGTGAAAGGTATGGAATTTCTTCAATCTTCAACGGTGACTTGTACCCTTTACTTAGCAACGGGTTTATCCAAATCCAAAAGGCCTTGGATATTGCAGAAGCTGAAGCAAAGCCGGTAACGTTGGATTTGTCATATAGTTTTGTTTCCTCATCAATAAGAGGTTGTGTTTTTTCCCCGGACACAATCCCGGTGGAACCTTTAACAGCAACACAAAGCAGAAAAAGTGACAAAGGTAGAGAAATGAAAGAAACCGTGTCATCAACCATGAAGCTGAAGTGTTTCCCATCTTCCACTCCCACAGAGACCAAACGTATGACCCCAGAAGCCGTGAACAAAGAAACCAAGATGAAATTTGCAATCCAGTATATTCTAAGCGACAAAGGATGAACAACAGCTTGAAACTTTTTCTCATGGATGATTAAAACTGCAAGGACTAGTTGTGTTATAGCCTGAAGTAACCAAAAGAACCCATCAGTTTGCTTCCACGTCCCCTCGGTGGAACTGGTAAACACCAGAATGCAAGCCACCGTGTACAAAATAGTCCAAACAGTGGTTGCGGTTAGAGTTAACTTAAACCATGTTGTTGTTCGGTCAGAAACTCTGTTGTTTCTGATAAGGGGCTTGTCGAGCTCTGAGTTGTGGTTGCCATTGGAAGTGAACCTAGAATAGAGCTTTATTAGCGCAAACACAAAGAGGGTCAACAGGAGTAGAATGTCAACACCAGACAAAAGAGCCCTCTGAGGACACGGAGAGAGGAAAATGAATTTCAGCCAGTGAGGTAAATTTGGAGTTGCATTGGGTGAACACGAGGAGGACGTGATCCAAGTTGAAGCTGCTGCAGAGAACATGTTTAATTGTTTATAGCACCAACAAAGAAACTTCACTCGTATTGCTGCAACCTTATAAACTCAACTCTCATCGACCTTTGTTTCTCTGCTCCCCCTGAAATAATTCAGAAAACACGGTTGGAAAAAATTAAGGAGACGCAAAAGGGTTATAAGTTATAACTTAAAAATAACTCATACCCTTTGAGCCAGTAAATGACAGGTTGGAAATGATCATTACTATGATACATAAAAGAGCTACAAAAGGAAACAAAAAGAAAAAACACGCAAGTGCAAAATAGGTGGATGTGAATGAACAGCGATGATATGTGAAAATTGATAGGCATGAATGAATGAAACCTCTTTCTCTTGTTTGTGAACAAAACTTACCTTTCTTCTGGATGAGATTTCACGGAATTACGAGTGACGACCTCACAAACCAGAAAACATAATCTTAAAAAATTCGAAGCCAAAAACTAAAAGGTTGTCCCGAACAACGATACGTCGCTCTGGACTTGGGGCTAATGAAGCTTTTCTATGCAACTTTATATATTTATAGTAATGAAAAAGAAAAAAACGAGTTTCGCGAGTTCCCCTTTTCGGTTTTCGCAACGCTAAAAAAATTACAAATCTTGTTGTTTAATGTTTATACTCTTCTCAGCTACGTGATTTGAGGAACAAAAAAACAAAAAAAACTTTTGTGTAAAGGAAAACTAGTTGCGTTGAAATTTGCAACTATACCCGCCTACCATGTCACATGCTTGTGTCTAGTTTAATTTCTGCGAGGCTTCTATTTTCACCAACTTTTGTGAAAAATACTATAGCAGCCTGGTCTACATGAAAATTTGCTATTATTTTTAGGAAACAGCGTGCGAACTTCCCTGTTGTTACAGTCAAGTCAAAGAAGGCTCTATTGTCAAACCACAAGAAGCACAAAGAAAATTCGCCTTTTACAAATGAGCAACAATAATAAGACTAAACACAAAGGTTGAATCACCTTGACCGTAATAATAATGAAATCAAAGAGAAGAAATACAGTAACATATTAATTGGCAATAGTCCCGCGTTAATTAGAATCACAAATTGAACGTAATATTCAAGTCACGAGAATCTCTACCTATTAGAGATTTACTGTACTATACGTATGGAATGATGGAGCATAAAGGCATAATACGAGAGAAAAGTATGATGAGAAATGAGAATATTAAAATGAATACGTGGATTATATAAGAAAAATAGAGTATGGAATAATTTTATATTAGAAAAAATTGGTATAATATTCATTGAGAAAAAGATGATAGAAAATGAATTAAAGCTATTTGAGTATATACAAAGAAGGTTATAAGAAGTTTCAATTAGAAGAGTAGATTGTAAGATTTTTAGCTTAGGGAAAAGGAGAAGAAAGAGGTTGAATAAAACTTTGAAAAAAATAATTAAGGAAAATCTTAGACATAATATTTTTGAATTTTTTTTAACTGTGTCATCGAATGACTATCTGTGATCATTCATATAACCGACAAAACGGTGAATAAAGTCCTGCGTGAATGGATCTTTGATATAGAAGTTGATTAATTGATTACTTAATTAAGACAAATGTTATTCTCATAGGTTAAAGAATTAAAAAAAGAATAAATTTTATTAAAATGCATAAAATTAGTTTGAATGATTTTTTTATAATTTTATATGATTTTTAAGATTTTTTTTTAAACTTTTTAACTAGTTAATAAGACTAATTAATTAATTAAAATGAAAACATGTGATGCTCTAGGAAGAAACGGTGCCTCAATGTGCTAAGATAGGGATTTGGATGGGATTGGCCGAATGGGAATATAATAAAAGACAAAAGCTTGGTCCAGACTCCAGAGTATACCGGCTCTGAAAAAATTGCTATATGGAGTTAGAGACTTCATTTACGCAATTTATTCAAGTTTAACATTAAATGATTAAAAATAATGAGTGGTTTCTTGTAAAGATGAAATCAATCAGACTAGGAGGGTTAGAGAACGTACATGCTTGTCATCATGTGGAAATCTTAACACGGAGATAAAATGTTTGTCCAGTTCTTATTTTTTTATTGGCACTGGGGAGGCTGCTCTCATCCATTTATAATAGGGACCATAAAAATAAAAGGTTTAGGGCCACATGCTTATGCTTATATGAGGCTTGTCACGGAGATTCCGAGTTATAAATGAGTACTATAACACATTAATGATTATAAATCATTTATAATATTTTTTAGAGGAGAAAAGCATTTATAATCTTATTTATATATATTATAAAAAAAGTTTTGATTTTATGAGATTATGTTACATGACAAATTTATATTCATTCCCTCCAAAACTATTATTAAATGACATATATCAATTCAGTTATTTATTCAAATAAATATTATTCTATTCCATTATGTAAATAAATTATATTTTATTATTCAGACCCTATTTTATTAGGGAATTATTCAATTAGTATACTATTTATTTAAATAACTATCTTATTATGATTCAATGTAACATAATTAATTATTAAAATGATGTGTAACTAAATTAATATAATTCATTTTTATTAAATAAAAATTTCATATGATTGATTAGTAAAAAAATATATGATTATTTGGTTGATTTAATTATTAAAATTTTTATCTTTACCAAAAATATTATATAATTAAGCTGTGACGATTAAAAAAACTAAATATAAGCCATAGTTTATTTAAATTGAAATTTTTTAAAGATAAAAGATTAAACCGAACCAAAAATATTACATTTTACTTTTTGAAAGATAAATGACCAAATTAAAAAAAAAAGATAAATGATTAAATAGGTTATTTAGTCTATAATTAAAAATAAACTTATTATAAGTTTTCTTTTTATTATTGTTGCTTGATGAATGAAAAAAAATTATGAAAATTACGGGGCGAAGAAACAAACTAGATTCTAATAAAATTTGGCCAAAAGAGTTCTATGCTATTACATGCCTGCCTTTTCTGTTTGGAATTTCTGCATTGGAAAAAAGTAAATTTTCTATTTGGATATATTTTGTACAATCACAGGTGGGCAATATTAACTAAATTTATCTATGAATAATCTTTATTGAAATGTTTTTCAGGGTGCATATTTTGAGATGAATTATATAAAGAAGAAACAATGAAATAAATTAATAAATGTGACAAAAAGAAAAGACAAAGAAAAATATATTATCTATCTATTATCTATTATTTATTTTAAATATATATATATATATATATATATGATATTCTCTGCAAAATACATAATAAGATTTGTTTTGTGGGATAATGTCAGTAGCAATTTCATATTTATTTTATAAAAAAAAACTATTAAATAAAATTATTTTATTTTTAATTCATAAAATGTATTTATCATTTATGATAATTAAGATAATATTTAATTACGGTAATTAATTAATCATGACAAAAATATTATAATTAATTAATAATATATATTAATAAATTAATTAATACTCAAATATTAATACATGAATTTGTTTGATGAACTTGTATTTTATGACTTGATATTAATTTGTTTGATTGTATTTTTCGAATTAATATTAATAAATTTGATTGATATCAATTTATTTGATCAGATTAATTAAACAATTTATTTTATCCGATTATTACATTTAATTGAAATAGTAATTAGTTTCTTTTATTTAAGTATTTAAAAAGATATTATATAAAAAATAAATACATAATTTTGTTAAAAATGATATATTTTGTTACGTTTTAGAAAATATATTACACTTTTTATATAATTTAATTTTATGTTATTATATATCATTTAATTTATTTCAAAAATAATATACATAACATAAATATTTATATATAAGATTAACATGAGAATGAAATAAATTTGGGATAATTTTAGATTTAAAAAATATAAATTTATATTTTTCAAACTCATCATCATCTTTATTGAATTTTATCATATTTAAGTAAATCTATGAGAAACTCATCACATTATTTTATAATTTTAATATATCGGTATATTTTTAAATGATAAATTTATATTTATAATTTAATTTAAATTAATTTCTTATTTTTGTCTTTTAGAAAAAAGATACTCTAGTTTCATAGTAGAGGTGTTTATGGATACAGGTCACCCATGAATCCGAACTGATCCGAACAGTTTGAGTTGTGTTATTCATGTATTTGGGTCAAAATCGAACCGAATCGATCAAAATCGTTCATATACGGGTTGGATCATGGGTTTAGATTTATAGATCCATTGATCCGTTAACCCAATCCGTGAACCCGTAATAAAATTATAAATTTTATTATATATATATATATTAAAATTTAAAAACTAAAAAAATAATTTGATAATAAAAAAAGGTGTGGTATTGTAAATGTGGTGGTCGAATGAAGGTTAGTTCATAATTATCTCATATTTGCTGTAAAGGTGTGGACTGTGTGGTACTGTAAATGTGAGTGTTTAGGTTTCATTTTCTTATGTGCTTCTCTGTTCTCTCTCATCTCATCTCATCTATGCGCTTTTGTTCTCTCTTATCTCATCTTCTTTGATACGCTCCTGCACCAGCTTCTCCTATGTTCTCTCTCATCTCATATCGATCAAGCATCAAGTTTTCATCTACGCTTTCTTTTTCTTTTTCAACAAAGCATTTTTTACATTTTGTAAGTTAAGACTGACTCATTAGGTTTCACTTGTGTTGAGAATAATAACATGTAATATATATGTAAACATGAAAGGGTACTTAAGTATTTTGAATATATTGTAGTTGCTCCTAATATATATACATACATATATATATATATATATATATATAATGTTTGACGCAAATTGTGTTATATCAAACTCTTATAACAACTTTCAATAACCATAATGTACGAGTGGCTCTCATAACAACTTTCAAAATTGTGTTTTATTTTGCTTTAAATACTGCTAATATTGGATCTCCAAGTATTGAAATGATAAGTGTTGAAACTTCTTAATATATTACTTTTAAGCATATTGTTATTTGTTTCACCTTTTTTTTCATATTTTGTTTACCATGTTTGTAATATTAACAAATTATATTTTGTTCATTTGTTTGTTTGAGCAAATTTGGTTATAGAAAGCTTAGTTTGTAAGAAATAGTTGTGATTAAGACTATTATAATAAATATTGTTTAATAATCTTTTGTTTTAATTTATATTATAAGTCTATTTTAAAATATTATGTTGATGGTATTAAATGAATCAATTTTACTACTTTCATACATTTAATAATTTGTGTGAATTGTATTGGATATTTGAAAGAATTATGATATAAAATAGTAGTTATAAGAAAAAAATATTAAATGAGTAACCCATTGGCCCGAACTGTTCATGAACGGGTTGGGTTGAGTTTAAATTTTTTTTTCTTCTGAAAATCGAATTGAACCGATCAAAGTTGATTAAATTGGATTCCAAATTTGGACAAAATTGATCTAAACTGATCCACAAACACTCCTATTTGATAGCTATCATCTATCATCAATAAAATATAATTTCATATTAAATCTTACATATATATTTATACTTTATTATTACTAGTTTTTTCCCGAGATTGTACGGGTAAAGTAAGTTTATTTGTGTAATAATATGATTATTTTATATTAAATAGTACAGTTTTAGAACCCAAAATATCAAGTTTTTTTATTGAATTATTTGCTATAACATATAATAAGTAAAAGATTAAAAAATAATTTAATATAATAAAAGTAAGATATTATGTGTTATTGTAGAGCAATTATTGTTTGTTACAAAGAGTTATAAATGTATATAAATTGTTGAAACAAATATTTCTTCACATGTCTCAAACATTTTATCAAAAAATATAAAGATAAAAATAAATCAATATTATATTAGAAGTACACATGTAACTAAAAATGTTTGTTGGTATGTAATTTTTCACCTGATTTTTTTTCGCAAACAAAAACTAGCTATCACCCTTACTAATGAAAGAACGTTAATACTTTTGAGATGGAATGAGATTGTAGAATAAAGATAAATGATTATACTATATATAAGAAATATAAATAATATTGTATGAGATTATTTGAAAAAATATTATGAAAATGTGAATGAAATCAATAATTAAAAACACAAATTAATGTATATGGAACATTAACTAAATTCATTAACAAAAAACAAACCAAACCTAACAATTGCAATTTAAAACAAAAAAAAAAGAGAAAGAAACACACTTGAATTGTAAGTAATGCTACATTTTTTACAAACACAATTAAAAGAAAAAAAAAGTGAGAAGATACCATAAATAAATAATTTTTTTAAACCAAATTTAATAATTTATCAGAAAATTATTCATTTGTGTCCAAGACTATTCTAAGGTTGAAACTGTGTGTTAATACGCGAGAAATGAAGGAACCGATAATACAAAACCTAACATATATTAAAAAATAGTGCAAAAACCAAAAATTACCGTAATTATTATTTATATTAGGTTACAATGGAGAAACATTAATTATAATTGGAGAACTGTGCATTAATGTTCATTTTCAAAAAATAAAATAGGAAAAAAGAGACATTTATCTTATAATTAAAGATTTTAATTATATTAATAATTACAATATATTTATTTTTATCCATAGTTATTACTATAATTACTTTTTTAAAATTTCTAAAAAGCTAGACACTAAAGTATTGAAAGATATTTTTATATTTTTAATATTCAATTTGTTTTCTCTTTTTGGTTTGATATTTTTAAAAAATGTGCATGAATAGTACCATAATATCAAAATTTATGAAAATTAACTACTCACTTTCCTTTTGTTTCTACAAACTCACAATACTTTTAAATCGTAAAATCTAGTTTATATTAATTAGTTATTTTTTTAATTATAAAAATATGATTAAATTCAAAATATGTCCCAAAAATAAATGAATTAAAATAAAGAAAGGATTGTTTTCTTGCCCAACATATGTTGGTGTTCACTGTTAATACACTCTAACTAAAATTGAAGTATGAGTATGCTAGCAAATCCCATATAAATTATTTCAATTAAATATTTTGACATTTATTTTTTGCATAAATTTGAAAAATATGAACATAGATAAAATTATTAATTAAAAATTTAGATTGTATTAAATATAATTATAGTAAAAATGAGCAAGATGATTAATTATATGATATTGTCTTAAAAATGTTAAGTCCATTTAGATCTTTCTTCAAAATGCAATACCTATATCAAAAGTATAAATACAAAAGAATGTAAATATAATAATTTTTATATATAATTATTTTAATTTGAGTGTTTCTTTTTGTAATTGTGGATAAGATTTTAATGTGTACTTTATTTTTGTGTGTTTATAAGAAATATATTAAAATTTATTTATTTATTATTTTTTTGAAATTGTATAATTTTTAAAAAATATATTTACATGTTAATTATTTTAACATGATATTTTAACTTATTTTAAAGATAATATTTTTAATTATATTATATGGTTGAAATTTTGAGTTGATTAACATCATCATGACATAAATTGTATGATTCCGATCTTGCAATAAGATTTATTTATTATTATTATTTGTTCTTTGACTTTAATTTCATTTCTTTTACTTTTAAAAGTTATTTATTTATAAGAAATTAAGAATTATTATATTATTCAAACTTTAAATGTTATGATTAAATTATAATAAGAATTATTTGTATGCAAAAATATTAATTATACTTGCTTCTAGTTTTTAAATATTATGGCATACTACTTTTTATATGTTACTACTTTTTTTTTATTTTATTTCTTTTGTAGTAATGATTTTATCAATTTGAGTAAATTCACAAATATAATATTATTATTAATAATAATTACACTATTATTATATACTCTACAATTATTTTATATTCATGATACTTAATGAGTATTTATTATTCTTTCAGATGATATATTTATTCTTTAAAATCATTAAAATTATATAATATCTTATAATTGAATGTTATAAAAGAACGTTGCTTTTGTATTATTATTGTGTGTTTATAAAAAAATAAATTTAAATTTATTTATATTAAAAATTAATGTTTATATATTTTTTAAAAATTGTACCATTTACCAAAATACTAAAATTTTTAAAAGCTCTGTTTGGTAAAATATTTTATTAATTTTTGTAAAAAAATATGGATTATAAAATGAAAGAAATATCTAAATATAATGCACCAATTTTTTTTCATAATTTTAAAAGTATACTTAACTGATGGAAAATGGTTGAAGAAAACAAAAGAAATACATATCTAATGAATAAAGTAGGATAATAATAATAAAAGTATTAGAAAAAAATAAATAGAAAAGAGATTAACTATTTATCTATGAAAGTGATTCAAATAATAGGACGAAAACTCTAAAGAGAAATTAATAATAAAAAATACAAATCAATGTATATAGAATACAAATCAAACCAACCAATAATTATAATTGAAATAAAAAAGAATTTCACCCGAATTGTAAGTAATGCAACATTTCTACAAACATAATTAAAAGAAAAATAAAATAAGAAGAAAGGTGAGAAAACATTGCAAATAAGAAAATTCGTTAAATTCTAATTCACCAAAAATGATTTACCTATACTCAAAATCTTGTTACAGTTGAAAACATGTGGTGATGAAAGTGTGGAATGGAAGAACAATAAGATCTTTATCTTTATATATTTTAAAAAATGATGCAAAGACTAAACTTGATATTCATTGTATTTTTTGAACTAAATAAAAATGCATAATAAAAATAAAGATATAATAAACTAAATCAAAATTACCTCTGAAGAGTTGTAAAACTTGATTCATCCAAATTCTCACTCTCATTATAGATTATAGATGATATATTATATATATTTCTAGTGTCAAGCTTAGAGATGAAAACTATTATTTATATTACCACAACAATAGTCATTGAAAGTCTGACCTTATAAATTTAAAAATATTTAAACTATTAAATGGTGTTTTTTTTTCATTTACTCATCAAAAATATATTTCTACAACTGTCTCACTCTTATTCTTTTATATATAAAGATAAAGTTATTAACGTTTAATTTTATTTCCTTTATAATTTGAATTTTTGTTTGTATTTCTTATTTTGTTAAAAAATATATTTTAAGGAGATAAATTTGTTTGGGGATAGGATAGTTTAAACTTTTTAATATTTCCAAGTACCTCTATCTCTATGCTAACTCGATTGATCTAATTATTCAGTTTGTGATGGGACCTTTTTCCCTTTCCTTCTCAATGAAATGTCAAATATAGTAGGGTGCTTTAATCAGCGGGCGCAGCAATTGCTGGAACTACATCTTGCTTCTGGTTTCAGAAAGTACTTTCTCATGTTGAAAGGAAAATTGCACAAGAATCATACTGCTTTAATTTAATCCAAGAAGGCCAAGATCTAGTCATATATGTACTCATAAATTCCATTGCAATTCGAAAAATCTTGAAGAAATATGATAAGGCCTTCTTGGATACTTTCCCTGCGTTGTATATTTCTTGGATAATTTAATCTAGACACACCTTATCATATTTCTTCAAGATTTTTCGAATTGCAATGAAATTTATGAGTGCATATATGACTAGATCTTGGCCTTCTTGGATTAAATTAAAGCAGTATGATTCTTGTGTAATTTACCTTTCAACATGAGAAAGTATTACTTTCTGAAGTCAGAAGCAAGATGTAGTTCCAGCAATTGCTGCGCGCGCTTAGTAAAGCACCCTACTATATCTGACATTTCATTGAGAAGGAAATGGAAAAAGGTCCCATCACACGCTGAATAATTAGATCAATCGAGTTAACATAGAGGTTCTTGGAAATATTGAAAAGTTTAAACTATCCTATCCCCAAAGAAATTTTGTAGAGGAGAAATTCCGAAGGGAGAGAGATGGAAATATTTTGGTTTGTTTTATAGAGAAGATCAGTACCGTAACAGTTTTAAAAATTGTGAGATTCACAATTATTATTTTTAACTAATTTTCACTCATTTATCTATTTTTATACATGTTTTTTTATATATTTCTCATCAGCTAAATATATTTTATTTCTACTTTATTAATTTCTCATATTTTTACTCATCAATTGTGAGAGTTTGTTTATATTTTGAAAAAATAATTTTTTTAAAAATGTTTTTTTATATAAATATTTTTAAGAAGTAAATATGACTTGTTTCTTAAAATAAGTAGAAATTCTTTTTTATTAAAATAAATACTTATTTTAACAAATAAATTTAAACAGTTTTTATCAATGAAGTTCAGCTCAATTGTTTGAATAAGTTACATGAGTATTATAAATTATATTGTTATCATATTTAATTTTTATGGATAAAAAAAATTAATTCTTTTATTTTTATCCACTTCATTTATCTCTTCTCTATTAAACAATGTACACATGTTGATATCACAATGAACTGAAAATTCATTAAATACGAAAGTAACATATTAAAGAAGTCTAACAATCAATAGATCGAATTAAACTTTTTAATCACGTCACATTTTATTTTAAACAAAAAAAGAAAGATGAAATAATATAATAATGTTAATCTAGTTATAAAGTAATATAGAGAAATTATTCCACAATTTTTTTTAAAGTTGACACCTTTTAATAGTAGACCCTGTTCTGTGTTAGCGCAACTTTGGCCAGACTCAAAGTTGGCCTTGATTATCTGTCATATTAAAATGTTAATGTCATATTATTACTAATGTGTCATGTTAATAAATTCTGTTAAAAAATAAGTCCAAGATCACTTAATATCACTCACATTTTTTAATCTTTAAAGACTAAAACTCTAGACTTTACTTAATGAAACTAAATCTAAGATCACTCAACGACTTGTTAGTATTTTTAGATACAATAAATAATTATTATATATACAAATATTTCGTTGAAACAATTAATAGTACATATATATAATATTAAAAAAGAGAATAAAGATATAGTGTTAAAATTATTTTGCTAGTTAAGTTTTTTTTTACGCAACCAGTTAAGTTATTTATTATACTTTTCTCAAATTTTTTTAAAAAAATATTAAACATTAATTATTTTAAAATATAAGGAGTATTAAAATGGCTTGTAACGAATATTTAGAGTTGTTTATGAAGTATTATCTCCGGTCATTTTTATAAGAAATAAATTTTAGTATATTTTACACTAAGATTTGTTTCTTATAAAAAAAAAACTTGAGGGAGTAATATATAAATTTATTTATATAATAAATTTAATTATTATATAAATTTTATATAATTTAATTATTATATAAATTTATTTATTACACATCAAATTTCGTGTTTTTTCATTTTATGTAATAAATTTACATTTTAATTCCATAAAAATTTATTTACAAATAAATTTCCATCCTTTATTTAAGTTATAACGGTATTATACTTAATCTTTATACATCAACGCTATTTTTTGTTGAATTTCTACATAAAATAATGTATTTTATTTTCTTACTTTTCATGTAAAAAACTCTACATTTTGACTCCTAAATCATTTTATTGGAAAGGTATGTGAGTAAAATATTCTTTTAGAGAAAATTTAACAAATTTAAGTTCTAACTTACTAAAAATATTTGTATTTTTAAACTAAGAACAATTTTTTTTTGTCTAATACTACTAGTATTACGTTAAACATTCAATTAATTCAAATCAAAGTAGATAGGATTGACAAAGAAAACAAAATATTGGTGGAGACAAAATAGGATATTATATTAACAAATACTTTTACAAACCATTCCTTTGAAAGTAATATTTAACAAATCTAAAGTTATATTTTACTAACATATTGTTAAAAAATAAATAAATAAATAAAAGTATAATAATAATCTCTGTGTCTATTTATAAGGTAGAAAGTAAAAGGAAAATATAATAATTAATCTCTGTCGTATAATTATATATAAATAATGAAGAGCACGCCATGACCATGATTGCTAATTCTACTTGTATGTTTTTTGCTTTGAAAAACTATTACTTAATTAAACCGACATTTTGGTTGAAAGCTACAAGTTCTTCCTTCTCAGAGAGCGCAACATTAGATAGCATGTACTCAAACTTGTTTAGTTATACCGAAATGCATGCTTACTATATATGTAAATAACATGAGGAAGGGATCAAGAGTGATCAGAATGTTAAAGATGCTCATATGAATTATGTAGAACCATCGTCATCAACAACATCATCGATCATATCATTATCATCATCAAATTGAAGTGTGAGTATGCTTATTCTTTTCTTCACTATCACACTATGAAACTTATTTTCTTTTTATTCTTGTGACGTTTGTTTGGCAGCAAAATATATTCTTTCCAAAATGTTTTCTGCATCTATTCCTTGTTAGCCAATAATTTTTCATGTGGTTTGCAGGGACGTATGGATGTTGTAAATTGGAATGGAGGATTTTTGGCCTCCCCAGTTATTTCTAATTTTATTTTTTTAATATATGATATCTTAATATTAAAGTAATTATTTATATTTTGGGATCAGATAAAGATATTTAAGTGTCATTTACTTGTTTAATTTTTATGAAATATTTTATTTTCTTTCTTATAGTTTTATTATGAAGATAATGACATTCTTTCATTTTTTAATATAAAGGTTTTCTTTTTCTTTTATGATATTTATTATAGAAATAATTATAATTTTAGACAAAAGTATTTAAATGTTATTTATTTTTCACTTATTTTTAGTTTTTCCTTTTACATCTCTCTTCAACCAAATACTTTTAATTTTTACTCATATTTTTATTTTGTCTATTCTATTTTTCTTCTTCCAATCAAACAATAATAGAAGAGCACGGATATCTCACTTCTATTGTGAAAAGAAATCCTCCTTTTTCTTTAAAAGAAAAATTCTCCTTTGACACAATACAAGAATAAAAGTACAAGCAGAGACTCGTCAGGCATGATGTCAACATTTTCCTACATTAAAATCTAATGCAGTGATGCACTGTTATACTATTATTTATTTTTGATTCAGATTCATTGCATTTGTTTGTACGTTGACATAAAGTAAGACGATAGTGATGTTCTCATTCTGCATGTTATGGTATAAGAGGGACCAGAATCCAGGATCCCCTCCAAGCAATGTACGATCGTGCAGGCTGCAGTCATAATTTAATAATCTATCTATTCTGTAAGTTATATTTTATTTTTAGATTAATTATATTTTTTCTCTCAGAGTTTATTCAATATCGTGAATTTTGTTTTCAAAGTTCGCCTCCTATAACTTTTTTTCGCAAATTTTTTGCTATCTATACGTTTTTTTGCTGATAACCCTACTTTCATTTTTGCAACATGGCTATTTGTTAGTTATATCAAATTTTGTTAAGTATCATATATTGTTTTAAAACTAATCTAATACAAAATATTAATTATTAAATAAAAATATTAAAAATATCATTATTATTATGAACCAATAATTCGAACTCATATTGGTTCATATTACCTACATAAAAATAAGAGTAAATTACTATTTTAATCCCTGTAAATATATAATGTTGTTGCATTAGTTTCTGAAACTGAGAAAATTTCAAAGAAGTACGTTCTTAGAAGTACAATTGATTAATCAAATTATGGCAGAATTTTAAAGAGTAAGTTAAGCAATAATGTTAACATAATACTTAGGGATAAAAATGATAGTAAGTGATTAAACTTTGCGACTTAAATGAAATTAAACAACTGAAATTTTTATGCACTTATTTGGAGTTTACTAAATTTCAGGAACTATGTTGTACACTTCACAGAGTGATGGTTTATTTTAAAAACCACAAAATTACTATCGTTGTTCAAAAGCAACGAAGCCTAATACAAAATTTTAAGTAGGGATTTTCGTGAATCAGTTTGAGTTGCTATCTTAAAACAAAAAGTGATCCAATCCAATATAATACAAAGATGCTTTGGATTGAATTGGAGGATTCAGTTTTTTATTGTCATCTTAATTTTCTATTATTAGATGTCTTTAGATTTAAATATTGAACATTTTTTTCCGAAATAAGTGAATTATATTTAGGTTAGTATTCTAATAACTTGTTTAAAAAATAAAGAATAAAAAATATCAAAAGGAGGCGTGCCAATCAATCGATTAATTATTACAACATAGTTATTTTTTTTTAAAAGGAACAGGAATGTGTGTGCATTAAAAAAAAAGTCGAAGAGAACATGAACATATCATAATTCTACTACATTAATTATATACATGAAATTTTTTTGGTGAAACGTCAAACAACATAATAAAACATATAAAGGTCACGTGTGAAACGCATAATAACATATGTGTATTAAAAATATCGATATGGTTTGAATATAAAACATAAAAAATAAAAATAAAATGTAAAATGCTAGTATATTTTTCTTTTCCAAAAATTATAAATTTAATTTTTTTAAAAGAACAACTATTTGGTTCTGTTACGGATATTTTATATTGGGCCAAAGACTAAAAGGCCCAAGATAAATATAAAACGAGTTATTAAAGGAAAGACCCAAGAAGATCAGAATCCTAAATATTCACAGAATCAAAGAAGATACAGGAGGTTATTTACAACAAATATCCAATATATCTGTTCATCCTTTCGAAGATCGTGACCAAGAATCGGACCAGTTTCCTCATTTATCTGCAGACCAGTGAATATAAAAAGCCCCTCTCCTCTTTGGTGAAAGGTACACACATATTCGGACTCTCTCTTTTCCTTTCACACAAGCACACACTGCACACCACTTGTGTCGTGTTGTTTGCTGTGATCTTCATCTTCCTTTGGGTGCTGCAACTTCCATAGCATTCAGAGAGAGAGAGAGAACCTTGATCGCACATTAAGACCCAGTTTCATTACTGGACCTCCGTTTGCAACGAACGGAACAGGTTCAAATTCTTTAACATATATATGTATAAAGTATATGAAAATGACAAATATAATTTTGTGATTTTTTTATCCATGCTTATTTGTCATTTATATTTATATAAATCGTAACAAATTAAAAGATAACCCGTGTGTTGCACGGATCCAGCAATTGGTAGTTATTTTAAAAGGTGTATGATACCATTTCTCTTTCCTAGTATATTATTGTTCATTCATTTTCATTTCAGTTTCTCCAATCAATTATGATCTAAGTTTCAGTCAAGCTGGTTGGTGGAGTCCACAACCACAAGTTTTATATATATACACAAACAGAGTCGTGCTCCTGCATGCTTTCTATTTGACTGGTAAACCTGATTTTCAGGCTATTTCCTACTCTCCGAATCTTACAAGTTACAAGGAAAATTCTTTATCATTAAGATTGGATCTTAACCAACATCGTGCAATGGAATGTCTTTAAACAACAACGGTTGTTTATTTAAGCTTATTGTTTAAAGTACGTAATAGAAAAAGAGTTATCATGGCTGTCGTGTGTATTTTTTTTAATAAAATATAACAATATAAGGTTATTAGTGAGAATGATTTAATAAAGTTTTAGACTTTACTTGTTAGATTAGAGAAATAAGTTGCTTAAATTATAAAAAATAAATATTTTTATTAATGAGTTATTCGAATGAAGATGACATGATTCATGGGATTATATTTTATAACTGATTTGTTTTAGTACATAAATTTATAAATATTTTATTTTATACTTAATATAATATTAACAAATTTTTATTCGTTTTAATATTTATTATATCAATATCAATGAAAGACCGTAGTAAAAAATTGAAGCAAAATGAAAATTTTACAAAAACAAGAAATAGAATGAATGATATAATACTCATAATTTTGCGTAAAAAAAATACAATATTCATAATTTGAAGAATCAAAATAGAAGTTGATTTTATTCCATGTTTGACGGATAAATATCCGTCATTAATTGTTTTTCAAACTACACGAGATCTGAAAATTGAAATAATTAGAAAAAGAGGTTAGAAATTGTCAATCATGATGAGAGATTTTTTTGATACAGCATGAAATGAGAGATTACACCAAACTGTAATTGTTTAAAAATTCAAGGGTGTACGTATTTGTTTTAACGTATACTTTTGAATTGAGTGACAATATTTTAGAATATTATAATTGAGAATGTTATAATCAAATTGTGTCATTTGTGTGTGTGTGTGAGAGAGTGGGTCAGGTGTATGTTGTTACTTGTTAGTGTTTGTTTTACCTTATGCTTTTACATTGAGTGACAATTTTTTTAGTATTATAATGAGTAGGAAAGTTACTATCGCATTAATATAAGGTAACGTCTAACATTTCTATGATAATGCAACATACTCAGCTTTCATAATAGAAGTATAAGTTAAGTAGAAGACGAAAATGTCACCTTTTAGAGAGCAATCATGCTCAAACATTGACTTAAAACTCATTCTAAAAGTAGGAACCTGCCAAAGTCCTAAATTTACTTTCCTCAAAATACTTTTTTTAAGCTTAAAGCAAATTAATTTAAAGTGAAAATATGTTAAGAATGATATATAACTATTAATTATTTTTCAACACCTATCATTTTTCTCCATTTCTTTTCTCTTATCACATTATATAATATGTAATAATGATACTTTTTTCCTTTTTCACTTGGAGTCATATATCATATTGAGTGTCCATAAATTATTTTCCTTATATGTATATAGAATCTTTTTATTTCTTGTCGAGAATCATTTTTTTTAAATTGTATTATTTTTAGATTCATATTTTCTGATAAGGAATTCCAAATACAACTTATATTGAAATAATCATCGTCCTTATCTTGACCAAAAACATATTGTTGGGTGACAATAATCATCAAATCGTTCCAAAACAAATAAAATTATGATTAATTTTGCAGAAATAACTTAAGTCGGCTCAAAGATAAAATTCATTTTGGTTCCAACTTCAATCCACTTATAAACAATAGAGAATTTTAAAAAATAATTTACAAACAACAGACAAAAATTGCATAAATACAAACAAAAATGTAAAAGCTGACAGAGTTTATGAAATAAATTGTGAAACAAATTTAAGAATATCAATCCAATTTACTAAATCCAAGCATTTTGAGCTATCACATTTTGTTACAGGTGATGATCATATTGTAAAAGTCCAGTCAATGTCATTAGAGATAACTCGATCGAATTAATCCCTAAATTCATTGAAATCACAAAACATATTGAAATATCATCCAATCAATTTGTGATTAGATTCGAATTAGGAAAAATCAATAACATAATTCGTTTTCAATCCTAAATACATTCAAAATCATTAAAATCAAAAATAGAATTGGAGATAAAGATGAATATTCATACAAAATTCAAAATACTTAACCAGAATTCCAATTTATCATTGTTGACTGGATCGTTGAATTGATTAGTTGTTTAACCTTCCATAATCATCAACAGTGGAAGAATAATGAAATTTGAGCAAGAAAAGAGAATAACAAAGTTAAATAAAGGAAGAAAGATAAAGAACAATTGAGAGAAAAATTTGATTTCAAAACTTGTACTAGAAGTTTCTAAATTCTGTTTGGTACAAAAATGATTCTAACTAACTAATTACACTAAATAGACTAATATATAATGTGATTAATCAAAAGGAAAGGATGAACCTTGATTAGGCCCAACTAATCTCTCTAAGTAAGCTAATTACACAATGCAAATGCCCAAATTGGCCGTCCAAAATTCAAGTGCAAATGTTTTGATTTTCAAGCTTAAAATGACCATCAAGATGACAGAATTGGCCTAAGATTATTTCTAAGAAAATTATAGATCTTTTACTTAGCTGTACAGGGACTATACATATGCTCAATTTTAATTTTTGTAGCATCATAGAGGTCCTATACAAGGAAAATAAGTCAAGTAAGCACAAAATAAAAAAATAAGTAATAATTATCAATTAAGCTCAATTATTTTCCTAAGACCAAAACTGAATTAAGATGAAAAAATAAGAGTCAAAGAGAGATCAAATAAGCTAAGAAAAATAAAATAAAAATGCTCAATCATTGAGACCAAAAGATTGTTAGTAGATTTATTAAAAGATGGGTTTATCTTTATATATTAATTGTTTCCTCTTTTTCCTTGTAAACTTGAAGTTTATTAAAACCTAATATTTCATTATTGATTGTTGCCTAGTAATGTCTGGGAAAAATGTAAATTAAATTTTAATCCCCTCAGAGGTTGTTGCACAGATTATCACCGCTAGGAATATTTTTGTTCCAATTTTAAACCGCCAGAAAGTTTCTCTAATGTTAATAGAGACCAAAACATAACTTTTAAACCGCATGGAGTCATGTTTGTACGGATATATATTAGGAAATCAGTTAGTAAATCCAGCTGTGTATATTTAGTTATAGAGAATTACGCAGTATCAAATTCAACCCAATAACGGAAACAATGGGAGCTTACGCACATCACGTCTTCGCACTCTGCATTTAACCCAATCATACAATTCAAGTCCACAACAACATCATCTGTGAATACATTTTGCAAACATAAAGTTTAGCCAAAATATAACTTTTCATCTCGAAACAAAAAACGCAACCTAAACATCCAAATTTGTATACAAACATTAAAACCATATCTGCGAATAACAATGGCAACCGCTGGAGATGCCGCAGACGACAATGGAGGTATAAATAAACTTTGTTCCCGGAATGGAAGTCTACATCAACTTCATTTGAATGATTTTGGAACCAAAGAATCAGGAAAATGAAACCTTTACTCAAACGCCATTGAAACAAGACGACGCCGACGAGAACGGAAGTGCAAGCTAGAAGCTCGTAAGGTCACTTTTATTATCCAACAATTTCATTAAGCACATGATTCCATGCGGCCATTATCATAGAACATCAATCATCATACGGTCCAGAACTTTTTCGCACGGTGCAGGACCTATCTAGCTTGTGCATGCAATCAAATAAATACTTTAACGTTGTAAAAAAAATACTGCATTAGTTTTAAATTTGTCTTTGTTTTCTTAGGAAAGTTTTAAATTTGTCTTGTGTATTGCAAGTTTGTACCAATAAAATTATGTACGGCTTGTTTTCATGTTAATGCTTTTTTAGTTGGTTAATAACTTTGTATTCAATTACACTAGCATATAGCACATTTGCGGACAAATTTATATATTTCGATGAAAAAACCTACGTAAGCAAATACGCATGCCATTTCAGTGTTTCAATAAGCATCCATGAGTCATGACCTACCCAAGCACACCCATAACTGGTGAACTGGAGGTATAAAAACCATACCTCAGGGTGTAATTCACCATAAAGTCAAGGATTTTTTTTTTTTTGGGTAATAAAGTCAAGGATTGGAAATCGAGATCGTACTAAGATAGCAATGTCAAGCGATGAAATAAAGACAAAATAACTTAATGACATATCTTGCTATATATTTTTCCCATCACGTCACATTTTTGCCATGTTAGCACATGCTTAGCCAATTACTTTCATGATAATTACAGGCAAAAAAAATTCAAATAATACTTTTTTAATAAAAAATTATTAATTTGGGGTTGTTTTCAAACATTTTACAAATATAGGGGGAGTCACGTCCAAATTGGACGTGTTTCACCACGTTGCGCCACCTGTCACGGATGCATGAATCGATAATTATATAAACTTCGGAAGGTCATAACTTTTGATAGGAATGTCCGATTGAGACAAAACTGGTGTCAAAACGTTCAAAATTGAGAGGAGAAGGCCTAAATCGGACATATCGTACGCCTCAATCGGACATTTCTATCAAAAGTTATGACCGTTCGAAGTTTATATACATATTTAATACTATTCTTTTTTTTATAATTACAAAATAAATAAATTTTATTTAATTTAAATATCCAGTTACCAATAATATTTACTAGCTACATTAATACATGACACGTCACATTTCAACATTTTTTCTTTAACAATTAACTTAATCAATTTATTAAAACAAAAGAATTAATATAATAATTATCCGAAAACGAAAGTTACTTTTATAAATTATTATTTAATATTATTAATTGTTATTTTATCTAATTTTAAAATATATTTAGACCTTTATTTAGTATATTTTTTAATTTTATATTATTTTATTTAATATATTTTCTATATTTTTAATATTATTTTATTTAATATAATTTCTAAATTTTTATATGATTTTGTTTAATATTTTTAGATTTTTTATATAACTAATTTTTAATATAATATTTTATTTAAAATGCTTTCTATATTAAAAAATTATTGACAATTTAAAAAATAAAAACTTTCAATTTTCAAAAATCAGTCTCTATTTCAGTCGCTAACATTTTTTACGACTGAATATTATAATCACAAACATTAAAAAATAATATTATTGCAAAACGTATTAGCGACGAAATAGATCACACCCATTTTAGACATGACTTCTTGTCCCAGATTTGTAAAATATTTGAAAATAGTCCCAAAATTGGTAATTTTTTATTAAAAAAATAAAAATATTATTTGAATTCTTTTGCTGATAATTACATCAATCATCAGTGCCAAGAATTACGGCCTGTTTAGTTCAACTTTGGTTTTTTTCTTATTTTTTACAAGCTATTATTTTATGTATTGATAAAATCACTAAAATAACTTTTTAATGATTTTATTTTTTATAGAAAGACTTATACAATCATTATAATTTTTAAAACATTTTAGTTAAAAACAAGTTCAAACAAACTTGAGATTCAACGTAACATTTAAAAACTTAGCAAGATTGGGAGGCATTTAATATTCAACAATTAACATGTACCACCATGATTACTTCTCCCCGTCCCGGGACTATGTTTGAATTGAAGGGAAAAGAATGTAATAAAATGTAATGAAATAGAATTAAGACTAGGTTCTCCATTATTTGGGTAGTTTAGATTAGAATAGGATGGAATGAAACCTAATGTATTGTATTCTATTCCTTCCCCTCCAATAAAACTATCCAAGCAATAGAATGCTAATTTTATTTCATTCCACTCCATGATTCCATTTCATTTCCCTCATCACTAGATACCTAAACATAGCCTCAGGAAAAAAGGACTACAAAGGTAAGTTTTTAACCTGAGAAAGCATTGGAAAACGATGTTGGCATAGAAGCCTTGGTGAGGTCCATAATATCATCATTTTTGTGACTATAAATGCAGGAAAGTAATTGAAAACCTAAAATCAATAATGCACAGGAAACATAACATAAACAGTAACTCTTCTGAACGGGCACCAATGCCTCTAAAAGCAGCAACTGGCCCATCTGTAGTTCCATATCAGTACCCAAATCAACCTCTACCTCGCCCTCCACCTACCACCACAGAATAAAAAATATTGGATGAGATTCAAGAACAATATATCTATTTTACACAATATGTCGGAAGGGAGGTAAAGATAAGGATGCAAATGACAAAAGTGGCCTAAACAGTTGTTTGGGGGAGAATTTTAAAGAGAGGAAGGGGAAGCCACTCCTACCCCTAGGTCTGTGTGATATAAAATTACAACATGGTCTACCAAATTAATTTTCCATAAACATCCAAGCAAAAGGAAGAACAAGACTCTCCAAGTTCCTTCAATAATAAAATTTAATTTTTACATTGAAAAAAAAATTTGGTCCATCAGCAGATCATCCAAGAGACAACAAAAGCACAGATAGCAAGAAGGTGAATTTGAGGGATAGAAACCAACAAAAGAACAATTGGTATACATGCAATACTTGCATTTTGAAATGACAATAGGAATGATTTACCTCTGTTTCCACCAGGCTTTCCACCAGGACCACCCCTACCTCGTCCTCCTTGTCCTTTAGGTCCACCTTCATCAAGGCCACGCCCAATTCCTTTTGGTTGACGTCCACCAGGACCATCCTCCCTACCTCTTCCTCTTCCACGTCCCACACCAGGGGGTTTGCGATCTTAAAAAAAAAAAGTCACATCAACCAAAGAATATTCTAGCTTTTTGGTAATTGAAAAAGAATATGAAACGATAACTTGTTCACAGTGATGAAACTTTCCCTTGCTGATTTATGAAAGAAACAAGTCTGACTCTGAAACTTTTAGGTTCAAGCATATAAACTATATGCATCTTTAATTTTCTTTTATTCATATATGCATCTTTAGTATGACAAACAAGCATACCAGTTTTTTTTCTTTTTCTTAACCTCTTAAATCACCTAGTCATATAGTGGTAAAAAACAAGGCTTACCAGTGCGGCTCTTTGTTTCTTCCTGGACTTTGTCAATAACCTAAATCAACAGGAAGTAAAGCTAGATCAGAAGATAAATGAATGTATCACTAAGAGCTTGCCACATTCACTAAGAAGTTCAGAACCTTATTCACTGAAAGAGCAAAAAACATAAAAGACTGAAGCACCAGCAGCACACACCTCATCAGGAACCCGAAGGTACTTAATGGTATTGCCGCGAATGTAGCACTCGGGCATACGCCAAAATCTATCTCCATCCTGAATTGCCAATTTCAAATTGTAAGTTAAGTTGTAACAGACATTCACATATGAGAAGACAGTATCTGAGATTGAATGCAGGGAGAACAGTGAAAAAAGATCGTTACTTTAGAGGTACAAATGACTTCTCGGAGATGGATGTTCATCCATGTATCACAATTAACCAAGTGCCCGTTATAAGTCTCCCCATTTTTCAGTTCCACTAGCTGTTACAATGTCACAAGTTACAAATCAAGCAGTATTAACACAATTTCTATACATATAATAACAATAACATAACCCTAAAAAAAGAGGGTAAAAATAAAGCAAAAGAGGGTTTGACTCACCATAGGGTGGCCTTGGGCAGTCTTGAGAAGGGAAAGGGGCAGCTGCAACAACAACGAAAAAAGAGTAAGCAGTTAGAGAATGTAACCCTAATAGTAACAAATAAGGCATTGGTGTGCATGATTAGTCAGGGGCCAGGTATTGGGTTTTAAGGTTTTAGGTTAAAAACAATATATCTTCAGAAAAGGAATGAACTTGACGAGATCTATGTATCCATTCGTGTTAGTGCTAAAAGGAACGAACTTAGAGAGAGAGAGAGAGCATTACCATGGTTGGAATCGGTGATTGCAGAGTTGACGGTGCTAATAAGTGTCACTGTTTCTTTGCGATTTCACAGATAGAAAACTATTAATCAGACCTCTCTTCTGTTCCTACTTTCTTTTTGAATCTTAGGCGACTCTACTCCTATAGTCCTATTTCGTTTATCAAATTAGTTATATAGCGTATTTATTATTTATTCACCAGTAATTTCAGCTGTTTTTTATTTTATAATCACGCTTATATTTTTAAAGTTAGATAAAATTATGCTACAAGATTTCTTTTCTTTTTAACATTGACTTTCTTTGATTTACATAATTGTATAAAAAAATCAGAGAAATCTTAACAAGGATATATTATAAAATTATAATGTTTTATCAATTAAAGAAACTTTTTATAATGTAAAAAAAGAAGAGAGGGAAATATCGAGTGAACTTTTATTAAATTAGTAGTTTATTTTTTTATTGTACATAATACATATTTATTTTTATATAATTAAAATTTATAATTAGCATTTTCCATGTGTAATGCACACTTAAATCCCGTAAATAAGCGGAAAAAATTTATAAGAAACTAAAGAAAGATAGAAGATTGTGAGAGAAGAAAATTAGTTTCTTTTCAGAAAAACATTAGTTAGCACTACTTCAAAGAAAATAAATAAATAATCAGTTTAAATATTTAGCCGCAATCAAATAACAGTTAGATTAGATAAAATCAATGTTAATATCACCTTTAACTCAAGTTAATTGAAATTTGTGATAAATAAATCCAACAATATATACATGAAAATTGAAAAAAAAAGTATAAACAAAGAAGAGAGAAATAATGAACAGAAAAATGAAAAAAAAATGACTAAAAATGAATCATATGAAATATAAAAATAATAACTTATCTAACATTTCACTAAATTTTTCTTCATTCCGTTCTAAGACATTTTGTTTGTCAATCTATATACTACTTCATTATGTCTTGTTACTCAAGTAAAATTTTAAATTTTATTATGATAAATCAAAATTAGATTAAATTAATTTGTAGTCCTTCAACTATTTGATAGTTTTTATTTTGATTTTTGATTTTTTTTCCAATTAAATACCCAAACTTGTATTTGTTCTTTTTAATTAGGTACTTAATTAGCTCTCCAATTAAAAAGCACATATAAGTTTAAGTACCTAAATTAAAAAAGCAAATACAATTTTAGGAATTTAATTGAAAAAAATATAAATTCAGGATTCAATTGAAACGAAAAAAAGTTCAAAAATCTAATTAAAAAGTTGATAAAAATTCAGGAACGGCAGAGTAATTAAACCTAAATATTATAATCGTAGACTATTATATTTTATTTAAATGATTAAGAATAAAAAAATGTGTATGACTTATTTAAAATGATCAAGTGATTTTCATTTTGCTGTAAAAAAAAAGTGATTCTCATTTAATTTTTAATCTTGATTATTTATATACAGATATATGACTTAGATTTAAAGTTTCCGTTTCTTATGATAAAGACTTCTCACTTGATAAGTTTCCTATAAACAAAATATTATATAAATAATATAATTTTTTTTGACTGAATAAATAGTAAAACTTAGACAATACATTATTAAAGATTGGTAGGAACAAACTTGCGCGGTTGCACGAATCAGTGTTCCAAAGTGTCCAGAGTATTGGACTAAAAATTGCAGGACTTGACTGACAATAAGACTGCATAAAACATTCTCTATGGTGCAGTTCTCTTTACTTTTTATTTTTTTAAGCAACCACGATTCAAAGGATATGCATGCATCATAGCAAAGTTTATCCTAAATACAACTGTGGACGTCATTGAAAAACTTAGCCTAAATCTGGAAAAGCTAAAAGAACCGGAATAAATTAATCAAAGTACCAACAATTACACTTAAAAATAGGGATGTTGTCTCCAGGAGAATCTTGGGCTTCTCCAGTATTCATCTCAACTTCATCTGAGGTTTGAAAAATTACATTACGATATCCTCTAATTCAAACATTATAACATCGTTATTTTGAATTGCATAATACAGATGACTCCCTTGTTTAAACTTTTTTACAGAAACAAAACCTACCACTACATACAAATTTTCCCACCCCAAGTAAAATAGCTCTGATCCAAAACCAAAGTAAAATGAAATGAAGGTTCAGAAGTTATGCAGCTATAGCATTTTTGCAGAGACCATTACCAAAGTAAAGCAGGAAGACTGTCCAACAAGTTCAGCACATCAAGCATGCTTATGTAAAGACACTCAACATGTCTAGGCTCATTAAATCTACAGTAACATTTGAAAACAAATATTTTTACAGTTATTTGTACAAAATAAGTTACATAATTCCCTTAGCTTCTAACATAACAATGGTGGTTAGGGCAAAAGTCCATTATTAATTAGATCGGCATCGTAAGTTCAGAGCTCTTGTGAATTTTTGTCAGGTCAACTAAATGGCGCATGGTTGGTCTGCCATGGGGGCAATTCCATGGGGATTTCAGCTCAGCCATATGCTCAAGTATCTGAAACATTAGTGTAAGCTACAAATCAAGCTGTGAGGGTGAAATATTTGAATTCAATTTATTCATATTTAGTCCCCAAAAAATAGATGCTTATCGTCCCACTCCTGCATTGTTTATCATGTGTTATTACTTATTAATGAAGGGGAGGGGACAGGGCCAAATGTATTGTGCTTTACTACCTTCTGCATTTCATTTCTTCCAAGTGCATCACCAACCATAATTGATGATCGACATGCACGTGATGCCAACATTGCACGAACTCTTGAAGGGCAAACAGAATCTGAGGTGTCCAGTTTATAGCTACCAACTATGGAACATTCCACATGACCATCACCATCAGACAGAATCGAGATCAGCTCCTTAACATCTGTTGGGTTGGGGAAAAATGTTTATAATTAATCACTTCAATACATCATTTTTTAACCTTAATGAAATTCTTCAATACATCAATGCAAACAAGCAAGTAATTCACATTGATTGAACAGAAATTCTAAATAGAATGATTATGCACAATGGAACTAGACATTCACAAGATTCAAATACGTGTCAATCTGTAGACCATAGCAAAGACCCTGAGGTATAAATAAATATGAAAATATAACAACTCGTATAATGGAATGGCAACAATCTCAATTCAAAGGGTACTAAAAAGTGCTCATAATGATTTACAAGGTGAAGCAGGCCAGGCCCCACAGATCCTTACAAGGGTTGAGGGCTTTTCTAAAGCTTAACCTCAATGTGAGCGTCATTTATACATCCTAAAGCATGTTCATGCAGAATATTGTGGGTTTAACATGTATCATATGTCAGTTGAGGATGTCTCCAATAACTCAGTTACTGTTTTTAAGTGCCAAAGGCATCAGAAGATGAAAAACCTACACCATTGTTAAGATCCTAAATTGTCTTGATATTACTTGCATCATATATCATCTTAAACCATGTTTACTTAGCTAGACATCCAGCTTTGGCCTGAGTTATCTTCCACTTCAAATATAAAAATTAAAAAATAAGTCAAGTAACATGGACCAATGCAGATGCTTTTCCTTGACCAAAAGTGATATGATCATATCATTCAACAAAATCCCTGAACTAATCATGGATAAAATCTACAAAATCACATGCCTTCAATTCCAAACATAGTGTTTTTACTGAAGGGGACAGACTTTAATTTAAAATGGCATCCAGGCGGTGCATTTGGATCCTCTTCCAAGGTAAATCCGTTCTTCCTGAAAATGTGGATAATGCAAATGCATGTTACTAAACACATTAATTTTTATAGAAGCAAAAACAAGACAAGAGTTTAGCATAATGAAACGCTGTAACTAGAAAACTGAATTCAATTTCATTGAAACCTCCATAGACAAAAGTAAACAACACTACAAGATGCACTAGATCAAGCATAATGGACCATCGTGTACCCCTAAGCAAGACAATCTTTCAGTGATTATGCAAAAGTTAAAATTTCTAATATGCATGCAACAATAATTTGGAAGATGTCAAGCTCAGTTTACAGCTGTGTTTTCTGTTCATACAAGCCGTTTCAAGCTTTGATAGATAGATATAAATGCTGAATCTATCTATTTATTACCCATTAAGGCAGCGCAGGTCACCCATTGAATGACTTAGCATTAACATAGTGTAGTATTTTGAGCACAAATTTCATGTGGGCCATAAGTGATATCTGGTTATTGATTTTTATATAGCAGAGAAATTCATGACTGGGTACATCAGGAAATGATTAGCTAAGGTGACATTAGATCACAGCTACTATAAAAGATTCTTAAAGTACACAAGGAAAGATAATCAAACTGGTCATTTTCAAAGTTGACCATCTGAGGCAATGTGTTATTACAATCAACTCAACTGTATGAGAAGGTAAATAAGAGATATCGTTGCAGCTCATTTGTGTTCTGGCAACAGAAAACAGGAAACATAAATTGTTCGGTTGATGCAGGATTGACAGCAGGATCCTGTAAATGAAATCTAGTTTCTTGCAATAACAGTAAGTAAAATCAACATATCACTACTTAATCAACATGGCTCTAATTTTACCTGATAATGTCCATGTGCATCGAAGCAACTATTTCTTCTTCAGGGGATAACTCCAATTTTATTGGCCTACATATCAAATTTTTATTGGTAGAATTTAGATCATGACCAAAAGAGAAGAGATAAATTGCTCTGTCATGTGCTATCTGATCAATGTAGGAAATATATCATCCATTTACAGTAATTGTACATAAACAATCAGTTTCTGCTCTAAGCACACTGTAATCTTTTGAACTCAACAAGACCCTTTTACCTTCTCCAGATGTTTGCATCAGAATAAGCAATTTCTGCATCAGAACTCAACAACACCGTGTTTTTGAAAGTCTCCTCCAATCCAGACAAAGAAACAGGAATAATATGTATAATGATGGTTAGTGAATAATGATATAATCTCCTCACCTAAGAAGAGGTTGTTGGTTCAAGATGGTTGACTGTGATAGACGCTCAAAATTATACTTCTCATCAGCCGCATGCTGAAAATTAAATTATGTTTTGGTAAAAGGAACAATTGAATTTAGCAAAAGGATGCATCTATGTGAATTAATCATTCAAGGGAATGGTGGAAGAAACCACATATTCAATAGTTAGTATATTGGAAATTACCTGATCCACAATGAATAAATCTTGATCCAATTTACAAATGATAAATCCAAGATTGAATTGCCCAATCACCTGTTCAAACATGTTGTCTCAGTAATCATCAGTAAATACAGTATATATGTAATCTGAACGTGCAGATATGGTTGAGCTGTTAAAGAATATATTTTAATTTTGGCATGATAAATTACATAACTGACAAGGTATTCCAAATACAAAAACAAAAATGACTAGGGTTTTATGGAGGAAACCCCCCCTAAAAAACCCTAAACAGCTTAGCTTGACCATTTATGGTGTGTTTCGTAGAGTGGAATAGAATGGAATGAAATGAAATAGAGAAGAAATATTTAAATTAAAGTAGTGTTGTGAAGGTGTGGGATCCACACTAATTTTTTAAAACTTCCCTTCCTTTCCACTCCATTTCATTTCAACCAAGCACAATACTGAGATAGCAAACAACCAAACAGCACCTGTATAACCATTTAGAAAATAGAATTAACTATTGACATTTGTGCAAAGCCAAGCCCTACATGTTTATAAAAAAAGTAAAAAAACAATATGAAGCATAATAAGTAAGGACCTTCATTCTGCTGAAGTCTTCCTTCTTGAAAAATCTTTCAAGTTCGGTAGCTGCTGCTGCCAAGGCCCTTTCTTTCTGCTCTGCAATTTCTGATTGTGAAAGCTCCAAAGTTGCAGCCGAATAGCAACTAGAAATAATTATGAGAAAAAGTCAGCACATAAATATTTTCCTATTTCATACAAAGGGTACAGAAATAAAAACCTTTTGACTTTAGCTTTTCCACATCCAAATTTACTGGATTGCAACAGAGAAAGCCTCTTCTCTCTTCTTTTCTTAAGCTCTTGAAAAGAAAATTGCATATTGGAGCATATCTTCTTACTGGAAGACTTGGAAGAATCTAACCATACAGGTGATGAATGTAATGAAGGGTCTGAGGCAAAAACATCTGTAGTGATCATATCAATGCTAGAAGGAGTAATTGATGCCATATCCCCAAGATGTGTATTATTCTTTAGATCTAATTCCTGTAAATCAGCATAAAGGATTTATTTTTATTTAATTTTCCATTTATTTTCGATAAAGGTAGAAATTTTATTGGAAAGAATGAAGCAGTATAAAGGAAAGGAGGATTGGTCTTCTCCTTAGACAAAGCAACATAAAAATGTGCAATGAATAAGGTAAAGACATTAATACTGCATTTAGTTCTTTATTTGTATCTGGTGTTCAAAAACAGAAATTTCAGGAACGGTTTATCACCAATTTGGTCCCTATAGTTACAAAACCTTTTTCTTTTAGTCCTTATACTTAAAAACATCTCCTTTTAGTCCACACACATAACATTTTTAATCCCTTTTAGTCATTGTAATCCCTTTTAATCCCTATGGCAAGGACTAAAAGGGATAAAAAATGGTATGTATGGGGACTAAAAGGGAAATTTTTTTAACTATAAGGACCGAATGAGTAATTAAACCTTCTGAAAATGCCATTAATGATAAAATATCAAATATTTTTATAAACCAATATCAACATATAGTACAATTGCATGCAATATTATACTTCAAGAACTAAAATTATGAATATATGAAATTTTAGAAGTTCAAACACTTACCATATTAGATTTAGGTTCTCTATCAGAGGAGTCACCCTTAAAAGAAACTGAATTTTCATTTTTGTGGAAGACGTTATCAGGATTAAGTTGCTTCAAAGATTCAATCTCGCTCGCCCTAGCAAGTTCATCACATTGGTCAAAACAAAGTGATGATCTTGTAATCAAGTCACGTGTTTCAGTATTTGCAGTCTTCAATTGACAACGAGGAGCTTGATTTCTAAGAACAGGCACTTCAGATAATGCTCTAATGACACTATCCCGATTTCTTTTATTTGCAGAAACAAAGTTGTTAAGAGTGGACTGAACATGTCTTGAATGGTTAAATGAATATTTACTAGAAATGCTGCCACTCTCAACTGTCCTTGAGACAAGGGTAGCTTGATCAGGTATAATACTACTAGGACATGCTGACTGTCTTCCACTATTGTCATCCTTTGAAGCGCAATGTGCTCTGAGTGTGAACTCCTGATTCATTAAACTCCCATCATTCTCACGAATTAGCCCTTCATCAACATCCGAGTACCGATATTCATTAATCGATTCAGAAGCATTTTTGGAATCAGTAATATGTTTCTCCTCATGCTCATCCTGAGAAATAGTATCATTGTTGCACTCAGTATTAATTTCATCTAATGAAATACTGCCAATGTTACTTTCATTACATTGCTCTTTCTGAGGACGACTGCCATTTGGGGACAATAGTTTCATTACAATAGGAGACTTCCCATGAGAGGAACACAACTCAACACACTCTTCTTTTTCAGCAGGCAACATAACTTCATTAACAGAGTAACAGACATTACTAGCAGAATAAATTTGTTGTAATCCCTCTCTCAGGGCTTGCAATATGGCATTTTCTTCAGAAAAAAATATTTTCCTCTTGTCGGGAGTCACATTGACATCATACGTTCTTGTAGGAACCATAAAATTCAAAATAACAATGGGATACTGTTTGGAATTTGCACCCCTGTACAACTCATTCACAAGTTTGCTAACTTTAGGCATATCCACCGGTCTACCATTCACAAAAAAATACTGTCTATCCCCCAAATTGCGTCCATTACCCTGTCCAGACTTAGAAAGAAATCCTTCAACCTTGCAAGAATCAGATATAGACAATGTCACAGGCTCTAAGCAGCTGAAAGTGTTCATGCCAAGCACTGTTATGATGTTATCCTGAAGAGAACCACTTCCTTGCGTTTTAAGAACCACAGACCTCACATTTTTACCAGTCGTGTTGGTGCAGACAAAACGGACTCCTTTCGCTATAAGGGCATAAGCCTGAAGAAAGTAAAAGTTCACATTAACAAATTAAAGTAACATACAATAACTAAAATTACGAGAATCTAAGAAATTTCTCATAGTTTGTAGAAGCTCTGTCATTTAGCTTTTTCAAACGCTGACTTTAACATGCATGAGTTATTTTTAAGTTTATGGGCTAAACTTCACTTATCTAATCTTCTTATTTTCTTCTCTAAGTGCTTATTCAAAATTTCATCCAAATAGGGCCTAAACATTATCACACAGAAAATTGAGACTCACATTCAACAGAGAAACCAACTTGCCATATTCCCTACGTATGTTACGACTAAACTCTTTGCTTCTCACAGGCAAATTGGAGAACAACTTCTTAACCATAACAGTGGTACCAATTTGCCGTGCCGTTTTCCTTTCCGCCACAAGGAAACCCGCATTGTCGAAAGTCAAGTGCGTAGCGACCGGTTCGTTCGCCGTTCTGGTTTCAACGGTCAAGTTCCCCAACGCGCAGAGCGAACTCAGCGCCTCCCCTCGGAATCCAAAAGTCGTCAGAGACTGAAGATCGTGAAATTCCGCTAACTTTGACGTGTGATGCTTCAGCGCAAGAACCTGCAAAATAAAAATAAAAAACGGTTAAAAAAACCTACTGAACCCTAATAACGATGATTTGGGCGTTATGAGTGATAATTAAATAAACACCTTGAAATTGTTTGGGGAAATGCCGCAACCGTTGTCGATGACTTGAAACCACTGTTCGCCGAAGCCTTTGAGGGAGACTTCGATGCTGGTGGCGCCGGCGTCCAAGCTGTTTTCGACAAGTTCCTTGACGGCGGAGGAGAGGTCGAGGATGACTTGACCGGCGCAGATTCTGTGAACGATGCCCTTGCCGATGGGCTTGATTATTTGAGCTTCAACTATCATTGCTGCTTCGGTGCTTCTTCTTCAGACACTCGATTACCGAAACCACTATACAAATCGACGCACAAAACCTGCCAATTTTGCCGCCAAAACTGAAACGGCAACGGCAACAAAAGCGCGCAAAAATGGGAAAGGGTAAAATAAGTATAAACTTTTCAATTGAAGTGAATGAACCAATCCATTGTTCTTTTCAATTTTGATTTTGATCTTGATTGCTAAGCAATTTGTTGAATTTTAATTGATTTGTTTAAAAAAGTAAATTCACTCTGGAGTATGATATATCATATTTTTACGCAAAATTTTTAAAATTAATATTTTCTATCTAAATATTTAGAAATATATGATATATTCAAAATATAAAAATCTAGAAGATTTTATAGAATGTGATATTAGAGTTTGAAAAACGAAAAAAAAAGATATATTTTTTATTTATTTTAGGTGAATTTTGTACTTTTTATTAGTGAATTTTGAGTAAGGGTTTAATCATCTCAGTTTATAAAGATTTTAAGTAAAAAATATTAAACATTTTAGTTGTAAGAAATTGATGGGAGGGCTGGGATTTACTAAATTATAAAAATAAAGAAACCGCCTTAACTTATAAAAAAATCGAAGGATTAAAATCTTACACAATCTAACTAAAAGAAGAAAAAACTACAAATAAGCCTAAATTATAATAAAGTTTGGAGTTTATTTATTTCTTCCAAACATGGCTTAAGGTTTTGGTTAGTCAAATATTATTTTCAGATCTAATTATAATTTTTATTGTTCACCCCGATTCAATGTCATACAATTTAAAAAAAAAAACAAGTTATAAATGATAACATATTTAAATCTAAATTAATATCTTTTGTTTTATTTATTTTTAATCATATGGCATTATTGTGATATTCATTATCTTTGTTAATAACTAATAATATTCATTATAGAACTGACTGATCATTTTTAATTAAATTTTTTCTTCCAATCATTTTTTTTTCTCTTAAACTTAAGCATAATTATTTCAATGATGTCTGCATCTCAATACTTTCAGATATCGAAATGATTTGCCTTTTTCAATATTTTATCATTTTCAACACAAGACACCAACATGTCATCCGAATGAAACTAAATTCTAATCCCTAAAAATGTATTACTGAAACTTTTTTTGCCCTATATGCAATTTTCATTAGATATCTGCAATTTTCAGGTTCAGTATCTACAATACAATTAGAAAATTTGAGTAGCGTTCATATATATTCATACACACCACAAACTGAAAATCAGAAATACAATGCCATTCAGCCACAGGTTACACAAGAAATTAATAAAAATAAATATTTATTTTATTTTTACGAGAAAAGAAACTTGGTATATACAAGCAAGAATAAGGGGAGGGAGAGTTGGATCAGCAGGGAACCTACATTAAACTTTTTTTTAATCTCAAGTGAAATCGTCAACAAATTCTACTAATATATGAAAAATTTTGGAGAGGATGGTGAGGGTTGGAAAAAGGGGAAGGAAAACCTATGATGATATAATACAATAGAGAGAGGCAGAACCAATGATGGGATTTCCACATCAATAGGTGGTGATATAAGAATAGCCTAAGCAAGAAATGCTATACAGAGAGAGAGCTTGCTTTACATGAAATAGCTCAGAGATCTCATTTTTCTTGATCCTCCTTCTCCATAGAGGTCATTCCATTGGAGTAGCTCATTCATATTTGTTGACTCTGATGACACGCTCGCACAAACCTGCAACAAAATACATCAAACATTGTAATTACCATGAAAAGGACTCTATCGAGCAATTGCATGATCACCATGAAAAACAACCGATTTTGTCTACAAAGGTAGTAGCTTAATGTTCAACGAAGTAACACTATTTTAATAATTCTTTGGGCCGAGCCAGATTCAGCATCATTTGCCTAAAACTCCCATGCATCCACTGAACACATCTTATAATTCAAGTCATTAAACATTGAAATTCCATTTGCTAACTCAACTCTGGCCTGTGTTAAACATGCATGGTAATATTCCCCCAACAAATTAAATCTCAGTGAGCCAATTTTATGAAGCAACACCAAGAGTAAAGACTACCCCCTCTCCAAAAGATCTCATGAATATAGCCAGTCAAGCCTTGCAAACTTCAATTTCTTGTAAGCTAGCAACCTAGAATGAAGCCTCATCATGTTTAAACAAGAAGCTGAAAATGCACGTGACAGTATGTATCATGTTTACACATTAGTTCTTTATCTGTGACAATAAGAAGTGCCCATCCGAAAAAGCCAACCCCAGGACTGAAGGAGGACAACAATGCTTTTTTCACCACCCCCAACCCAACCTCAAAATTTAAATTCACAAGCCAGACAGGGATTGCATCCATTTATTATAAATGCCCTCCACCAATAACGCAAAATGCCTTTCCACCAAAAATAAATTAATAAAATGCAGGTAAGTGCATAAGCCTCCCACCATGTGCGGTTGTGGGGAAAAGGGGGGGTCACGCCAATATTTATTTTAAACACCCTTTCCTCAATGTCCAAAGGATATTTCCAAAACTAGGTGTCACAAGGCAGATATCTTACTTTTGAGGACACCCTATACTCCAAAGTGAACACATTATTTTAAGAAGAATGGAAATAAAATAATATACCTGCTCATGTGCATATCTAAAATCATCCATCTTTAAGGGACGAATGTCACCACTGCCACACAATCCAGGTAAAGGTTTGTTCTCAGACAATGCTAAGCTTCTCTCCTGAAAGACATTTCATATCAAAGTGAAAAAGAGATCACCAATCCTTGGACTATAATGCAAACCCATTAAAGTGCACAGATTTATATTTAGAACTGAACTGAGATTTCTGCATGAGTAATATACATATATATGTATACATACATGCACACACATATAGATAGATAGATAGATAGATAGATAGATAGATAGATATAGAGAGAGAGAGAATCACTGACCTTCTTTTCCTTCTCCAAGATCTCTCGTATTGGACAGTGAGCTGCTGTGACACACAGATTCTGCAATCAAAAGATAACAATGAGAATATAAACAGATGGTACCTTCGCCAGCAACCAAGAAAGGAAGTGAAAAATACATAGATAGACATACAACCTTTAGGTCACTCCCAGAATATCCCTCAGTCATATTAGCTATTGCTTCAAAATCAACGTCAGGTGCCAAATCTTCTTTCGCTAAAATGACACTGAGAATTTTTTCTCTGTTTGGAGCATCTGGCAAATTAACCATCAATCTACAAAAAAAAAAAAAAATTGAAGCCAGACCATGCATTAGAATAGATATCATCTGTAAAACATGAAAATACAAGTTAACATTAAACATAACATGCTCACCGTCGAGGAAGCCTCCTAATAACAGCCTCATCAAGATCAAAAGGCCTGTTTGTAGCAGCAAGAACAAGTACACGCTCTTTATCTTTTGTACGCAGACCATCCCAATTTACCATAAACTCATTTTTCATTTTTCGCATAGCCTCATGCTCACTAGGGTTTTCACGTCTCCCTAGCATACTATCAACCTGCCACAATTGCCACAACAAATCAACACAGATAATTGAAACTAAGAAAATCCATAATAGCTATCATAAAAAATTGAAGAGGTTTAAATGTTTAGGTCTTCAATTCAGACAGTTTTTCACTTGCCTTATAGAAAATAATCACAGAAACAGTATAACTGAGAAATTCAGTAAAATATCAGCCTTAGTTCTTTTGGTTCAAATCTACTAGATATTCATCCAACCCTTCATAAACACTGTTCCAGACTTCCAGGCACCATTGCCATTCTCCTTCAGCTTAGCAAAGCCCTAAGAGGTCAAGCCCTTTATAATCTACAATCTATTAACTTCAGTAAACCTAAAAAGCACTTCAAAGCAATCTATTATTGTCCCCATCACGTTGTAAGCCACAGATACCTTTTTACATCCCTTAAACATTATTATATAAAACATGACTTTGCTTTCCCCATTTGATGGGCATACTATCCTCTCAAAATAGTCCAGAAATGGCTCATATGAAGGCTAAAAAGTATTAAAAAAATATTTAAAATATAGGAAAAGAGAACTTCAAAGGAAGATAAACAAATGACACGATAAAGCAACCTCGTCAACAAAAATAACACTTGGAGCAATTTTGCTGGCTAGAGAAAAGACTGCTTTGACATACTTCTCTCCTTCACCAAACCACTGCAACAAACAAAACCATATTTTTCTTGTTACTGAAGCATACAAGGAAATACACAACAAAAAAAAAAGTAATTTACAACATTAATACCTTTGAAGTAATGCTGGACATTGAAATGTTAATGAAATTTGCTCCAGCTTCAGTTGCTACAGCCTTTGCAAGCATTGTTTTTCCTGTGCCAGGGGGCCCAAAAAGCAATATTCCCTTGCAAGGCTATATCCAAAGTAATTACAATGAGGTGCTACACACATGATATGAATATCATCTACTAAAAAATGTGCTCCACAAGTCATTTAAAGCAACTAAAAAGAAAATCTATCAACCTTAGCCAACTGTCCTTTGCAAAATAATTCAGGCCTCTGAAGAGGAAGCATAACCAATTCCTTCAAGGTGTCCTTCACATTTTCTAAAGCTCCAATATCATCAAATGTGACCCCAATATCAGTTGGTGGAATAACATCAGCAAGAAGTTTTTTCTCAAATTCATTCTCAGTAACCACATCCTGGAAAAACAATTCCAAGAATACAGGTGACAATTCCACAATTCAAAAAATGACAAGGTAAAAAAACTAGATGGATACCAGTAGTAATGCAAAATATCTCCAAAAAATATGATGGAAAAAGGTTTAAGTTTGTAACATCTTATATTAAATTACCTTCAGTGATTTTTTCAAGTTTTTGTTCTCATTTTGAATGCCCTGTAGAATGTTAATTCCATAATTAAGGCTGCACCAGTGAAATGAAAAGTAGTGTTAATAAAATTAATGCAATAAGAACAAATTTTACATGGTGCTATATATTTCAATGCTTAAATTTTTAGGGATGAGATTATTGACATGCCCAAAAATGACAAACACAACCTTTTTGCAGATATCACAAGCTTGGAATCTTTGATAGAAGCTTTAGATGAATGCATAAAATGGTAACTTATAGCCCAGCCAATGATCTTCTCCACACCTAGGAAATGGAGTTCATAGGATGTTATCAGTGATAAGGCAGCAAATCTAAACATCTTATATTTAGCTGGAAAAATAATTTCATACATAATATTTAAAAAAGAAAAAAGGAACTGACTTTCACTTGTTAGGGTTTGGTCTTTGATGCTAAGAGTCTCAAGGTCAGGGCAATCCAATCCAATCCTGTTGAGAACCTGAATCATTAGAAGAATCTTATCAGATGTTTGACAAAATGGCATGGCAAAAATGAATTTTAATATTTAAGAAATGAAACTTAAGTCAGATACAGGTCAGAAAATGGAGCTCTATATTATTTGAAAAATGAAAATCAAGTAATCATTTTGTTAGCAGTAATTGTCCATATTAGAAAGGCAGTGTAAATCAAACATTGGATATGGATGGCCAGGATGGGTAGGCTTGAAAAAACAGGAAACAAAAGAGAATTTTATCCACAGAAACAACTTTTAAAATGGCATTGAGCAATTTAAGCACAGTTAGGAAAATTTCACAAAGCCAATGCAAGAGATGCTACATGTTCAAAAGGCAAATCACAACTAATGCACAGCAAGTGAAAAAAATTGAAACATGTGGGAAAAATGCAACAAGAGGAAACATAGAATAATAAAAGCAAAAAAGGCATATAAAAATGGTCAGATGTTTCCGGACTCACTGTGCGAACGCTGACAATATTGGACTGAGCTTTCATAGTTTCAATATCACGTTCTAATTGTTGCTTCCAATCAGAAAGTAAAGCCTCATCCTGTATAAGTTGAATTAAAATGGATACATGAACTGTACATATCAACGGAATAAATTTCATAATAAAGTTAATCTAACATCAAACCTGAGGCAGCTGTATTGTCACTTTGTTTGGGAAAAGACGACCAAGTTGCTTCATTACTTTAGGGGTTTCTTTGCTCCGATCATGCAGTCTACCAAAGTTATCCTAAAAAGAGAACAAATAGTAGTGGATTGATAATTAACTCCTTAAGGAACCAGAAGCAACCAAGCTACAATGTACATATAACAATATTAACAATGATTTAGAAATAGCTATGAATAGTGTGAAGGTACAGAAAAAGACAAGAACTGTAACTTCCATGCTAGAAATGCACAAGCTTTAAACCAAGGTAAGAAGAGCAATGACAGTGGTTCTTATACCGGAAAGGCAAGATCAAGTAGTGCTGTCTGATTGCTCCCAAACTTGGTAAACAGAAGGCCACCAGGTTGGGTCTGGAAACATAATCATGCAGTCAGTAAATACAGCAGCAAAAACATTCCTCCAAGCATAACATCACTACAATCTAATAATGGGACAGTACCTTCTCCTTCCGATTGTCAAGCAGAGTATGAGAGCCAATTACCACAACATTTGGTGGCAAGCTTTCAAATTTATTTTTCAAAACTTCATAGTTCCCAACCATTGCCTTCTCTATATCTTTAATGAACAACACCAGTGGACCACTTTTACTCTGATTGGAGGTAACCTATGCACAAAGCAGAGAAGGGTGTTAGATATACTTCTTCAGGAATAGAGGCATCTTTTGGACTGGTAAAGAACTGGCACAACCTCAAAGATATCACTAATTGCAACTTTGTCCGTATCATCCCCTCCAGAACCATCTACCCGTAGTAAATGATTTGCTGCAGTATAAATCCTCAACGAGTTATACATGCTAAAATTATAGCATATGATATGCTAACATGCAGCTAAGGCAACAAAAATTTCAATAAAATCCAGTGAATTACCAGAACAAAAAAACCCACGGTCATCCTCACAAAGGCCTCCAAGATCATTGCCATCTGGAATTGATTTATCAAACCTAACCCCAATTTTTGAAGACCTATTATCTTCAAAAGTAAGCAGCACTTTGCCTCGGGAGCCATAGCTTGGTCCCCTGACCAATATAGAAGAAGAATAAAATCTTAATTTTCCAGAATAAGAAAAAAATATAAAAAACTAAAGTATTAGATATAAAAAATTAGCAGGAGGATAAAATATCAACTTAAAAAATGTGAAACTGAAATAAATAAACAGCAAAGCTCTCTAGTCAATCTGCATAACAGAAATTGAAACACCTTTTGAATAGCTATAAGCAATGCACCAGAGAAAAGCCATAACACAGTAAATCAAGAACTTAAGTGCATTTAGCTTTAATTAAATACAGCGGAGAAATGGCAAAAACACAAAAATATCTGAACTGAAATACTAAGAAATCACTCAAAAGGGAAATTATTTCTTTTTTTGGTCCAAAAAGTGTGAATTTTTCTGAAGTTATAACCTCTGCAAAAGAGAACTGCCATTAAAATCTCATTACTATTTACTAAAAGTTTACCATGTTTTTAAAGCCATATTAAAAGAATTTTCAGGTGCATCCTCCTCAATAAAAAAGAGTAAAATACAAATATTAAATCTCAACAAGAACAGGTCAACCTATATTACGCATAAACTGTAAAAATATTATAATTATAAGTATAATTATTCCATTACAAAATTACCTTGAAGGATAATTTGACAGTGATGAGATGGCAGAAGGAAAGTTACCAACAAATTTTACTCGGTCACCTGCAAATTAAGAAAGCATCATGTCATTAAAGCCTTAAAAAATGTTGCCTTGAGTTCATAATAAAACAAGGCAATGGGAAGGTAAATTTGCAGATGAGTGTTCATTTCTAGGTCACAACAGCATACCCTCTTTAAGAGTAGTGCCCTTTGACGATGCAGTAGAAACCTCTTGCTTCAGCATAGCCTGAGAACTTAACGTGGATCCACCTACTATTTCAGCATCAACACTAGAAGCTGGTTTCTTATGTTGTAATGTGGCAGTCTGGGAACTTCTCTTAGTAAACACAGATGATGGTCTTTCAGGTCTGGAGCTTTCTTTGGCAGAATCAACTTCCTTTGATGGTGCTCCCTGAAAAACCAATTGCATAATTAAGAACAATTGAGTGTATATTAATCCTGATTTAGCAAGAAACCATCTCAACAGAAGCAGGCACCAGAAAAGACCATAAACAGGAAACAATTTAGATTAGTAAGGCAATTCTGCAAAACCTCTATAACCATAAAAAAAATAGGAATATCTAAGAAAACATACACCAGGCAATGAGAGAGAATCGACAATCAGTAGCCTGGCACCAAAATGCTTCGCAAGTGCCTTGCACAAAGTCTCCTGATATATTTCCGAACCTACACAAGAATCATATAAAATATCACTTCTCTATTACAAAAAGGGAAAAGTGGAAGCATAAGCGAGAATTATGTAACTACCTGCAGGACCAGATAACAATATTCGTGGAGACACTGATGAGAGGTCAGAAGCATATTTTCCAAAGCCAATGCACTTCAAATGAATAAATGTAGAAGCAATCAAAACGCTCTTTGTTGTATCACTGTATAATACAAAACATCATAAGCAAGTAGCCATAAATTAACTCTTATCTATCTCAACCCAGCAAAATAGCAGCAAAGAATATCAACATAGCTATAATTCACATGTAGTTCAGGCAGCATAATCAAGAGATAAAATAATAACAAGTAATGGTATGCACCTTAGATAATATGGGAAAGTTTCAAAAGAGACATCAATATTCTCAGATTTGAGAATTCTCTGTTGTAAACTCTCCTTAAATGCTTGTCGCCTGGTTGATGCCAATATTGTTGGGGTATCAACATCTTTAAGGAGCTCTCTTAATTCCCTTCGCTCCTCCAATATCTTGGTAATGCCACAACTTAAATCAAGTTCAGGACATGACCCAGCAAGCAAGCGCAGTAATGGCCTCAATTCATATGTAGCAGCAGTAACCTTCCCAACATCGGCATCCACATTGATGTCGACTTCTGCCGTGTCAAGGCTAAGATTTTCATTAACAGTTTTGTCAGCAGAGCAAACTTCAGATGCTACATCATTGGTGGCATCCTTCATTTCACTGTCTGGCATATCATCCTCGTTGCCAGAAGGTAGTGATGAAATGTCAGAGTTCTGTTGCACATTCTTTCCAGTTTTAGAAGGAGGTGAAAGGAGAGATAAATCTTTAGGAAGATTAGATAAGGAGGCCAATATCGATGCTCCAGCAACAGCAGAAGGATCACCAGATCTAGCTTCAACCTGCGTTCCATTTATTGGAGCACTCTGGGCTTCTAAAATACTCAGAGAAGAAGGTATGACAGCAGGACTAATATTATTATTTGTGAGCTGCTGAAAGATCTGAATTCAATATTAAGGAACCCATAATACATCAATAAAAGAAATTTAGGAATGAAAAAAAAAAGCAATGTATAATGAATACACAGAAAAAATGACTAGCTAATATCCTTGTAATATGTAAAAGTGACCACATACGCATGCAAAAAAAGAAGGAAAGAGCAACAGGAACTAAAAGAGGAAACAGATAAAGTCTTCCCTGTGAACCATATGTAAAGGATACATAAGCATGCTTGCCAGAAGAACCAAAGACCACCTCATCACCTCCACTTAAAATCAGACGGGCATTCTTTCGATATGTCTTACCATTAACTTGAATAGAACCTTTGCCCCCTGTGATTTCAAGTAATGCAAAAGACGAGCCTCCACGCTGTACAGAGTCCAAATAACAACTGGTATGTAATATTGAAAGACATGGAAATGCTCAACTGTAATTTTCTTCAGTGGGGATATTTTTAGGAAGCATCTACCATAACAGAACAAAAACTAATTCTTTTCAATGATATCTTTAATCAAACATTCAAAATAGTTTTTTTTTTTAGAAATGACTATTCTGTCATAATAAAGCTGGAAAGCAGATGGACAATTAGTTACTCAGTTCCTTTTAAGTTTCGAAAGGTAAAAGAGGAAAGTCTACCTCTATGTGGCTCAACTTGCACAAAACATTACAAACAGTAGGATCTTTAAGCCATAAATTACAATTACGACCTTGACCAACAGTGAAGATAAGATCACTCATGGACACGTGAGGATTCTGCAGAAAGATGAATAACAAAATGGTTAATTCCAAACCTACAATAGTACAGTCAGAAATAGAAGAGTTAATAAGACAAAAATAAATCAGCCCACAGGCCCCCCTCCCCGTGGTAAGCCAACAACAAACAGGACAAACTTCAAAATGTATGTGAATACTACTCAAGTATACCATCAATATTATTTTTCTAACCAAATCAAACAAAATAGTATTTGTTTTCACCAAGCAACTTCAAATCTTCTCTGCATAGTTGATGAGAAATCTTATAATTGTAAATGTAATTGCAATAGAACCACATGTCCTGTGGTGTCATGTTATTACACCTCGACCAAACGCACTGCGTGAGATATAGAATAAACAAAATCTTCTGGTTTGGTAATGCACAAAAGACTCAAATTTCCCAAAGTTACAAGATTCAACCTGAAAAAATGATGTCAAGACACTTTGTTGTGTTATTATGTTAATCAGATCCCACTAAGTTGCTTATCCTGCATGGATTATATCATAGTTTAAGACAATGCAATGATAAGTTTCAAACAGACTAAATCAAGTAATTAGCTCTCACTATTATACAAATAAGCAAGGGCCCTGACGACTGAGGCCTGTCATTCCAATCTTACAACTTAGGGCTACTTACACAAACCTCCCATGACATTAGTACTTATTACGCCAAACACCACCCATCATCATCTCTTCCCCAACAGCCTTTAAAACAGCATCACTGCTTTCCTCACTTGCATGTTGTGAAACAACATCCATCCATGTCCTTCTCAATCTGCAAACTCACTTAACTCCCTCCAATGCCTACTGCAAAGCTGCATCTGCAATGCTGAACACCTTATTGCTGCTGCCTACCACACTGTTACAAACCACATCCGCACCTCTGTGCACTCAGCCAGTGCTCGTGCACCAACACTAACTTCCAGCTCAAATGTTCATAGCACACTCCTCCAAAGTTCCATTACTATCTGTATTCCCTTCTTCCTCCTCCAGCAACATTCCTGTTAAGGCTGTCAACAATCACGCGCAAAGGGATTTGCCTACGTGGTGGTGCTTAGTTTGAACTGCAATAGAAGTAGGCCAGAGATTGGTTAAAGTAGTAGGATCTTCCACTTTTTCCATATCCTTTCCTCAATCCCCTCGTCTCTAAACCCTCTTTTTTCCTTTCTATTGCACATATGCATGTAAACTGTGTGAGGGTTTGATTGAGATTAATGCAAAGCAGTATAGCAGCCCATAACAGTGAAAAAGAGTAGCACTGTTTACAACCCAAAGGCAGTCCCCTTCTCAATAATTGGAAGAAGCAGAAGAATTTCCCCATATTTTAGTCAAATACTTAAAGATCTACCAAACCCAAAAGTTTGAGTTCCCTTCCCCCCTTCCAGTTTTCTCTACAGAAGCAGCTACCTAAAACTAGAAGAGTGGTTCGCCTCAAATGGGTGTCACCCAGACTACAGAACAGTGAGCACCAGAACCATCTGGACTCTGTCTTGGTTTCTACCACCCTTGACTGGATGAGCTTCCAGTGGTAGAAAAGGTCCATAATGGAAATCAATAGCAAAAACCAAGTAGAGCCCTTGTAGCCAAAACACTTATTAAAAAGGGCACATAAGCTCTATGCTGTTTGGGCCCGGACACGTTTTCATAGTAAACTCTAAGACAATCCATCTGGCAAGTTTCTTAACTGGATTTCCGGCAATGAAATATTGAGCGCTCTCCCCTCCTTTTTGTGACAAATTTGTCAGCAAAAGTGTGCAGTTGCGTTTTTAAGTTGTGTGCAAATAAAATTAAAAATGCATAAAAATTGGCATAATATTGACTCAAAAATTCAATTGGCCAGAGACTCGCTAGAGGATGCAGGACATATGCCACACTCACAGAGCCCACAAATAGCAGATGGAGTTGCAAACGCAGATCCAAGAAATTCAGCAATGCAATAGTACTATAGCCTAGGACAACACTTGTTAATTATGAATATGCTTTTTAGTTTCTGGTAAAGAAATTATCTTTTAGCAATTAAATACGTGCAGTATAAACTATTTCGCTAGTATTAAGCAGTGATCTTGCTTTCCACTATACAGCAGTTAGGGGGCAGTCACTCCGCCCCACTATTGGGGATCGGCAACTAAGCAACCGCGGAATGTAGAGATATTAAGTATATCTACCAATACAAGAGTACAAGAGCACAAACACAACAACTACTGAGTCATCAAAATCACTAGCGTTTTTTTTATCATAGGAATCGAAAACAGTGTGGGGGGTTTAGGACAACTCAAACACCTTTCTCAACCGACTTAGCTAGACACTCTTGAGTAAAAAGTAAAGCAGTAAAGTAAAGTAGTAAACTTCAAGGATTAAAATTGTCATGCATTCCTCTTGCAAAATTTGAAAACAAAGTACTCAAGGACACACACAAAACCCAACCCAAGCAAGCAAGGTAAACACCCAACAACTAAGAACAATAAAACCAAACCTGAGAACACTGAGAGAGAAGCTTTCCCCACGCAACCTTGGGGCTCAATTTCGAAGGGCGGTGTTTCTTCGACCGACCACCCGTCGTCGTCGCCGCCGCCATCGGCACTCCCTTCGATTTCTCCGCGGTCTCACCTGAATTTCCCACAAATTCATAAATCCCACCAATCCAAAAACCACATGCATGCACAAAAGTGTCAAATTTTCTCACCTTGACACTGAGGGGACACCAAGGCCTCACCTTCAACGGGCGCAGAGGGAGACTTATCGGGCGACATCGCATCACAGCCATCAACGGCCTTCAATGACGCCGTTTCGGGCAGATCAGAGGGCCTCAGCTCCGGTTCGGCGGATTCATTAGCGGTTCCAGATTCGTTGACCGGAGCAACCGAAGGCACAGCTGTGGATGAGGAATCCTCAGACACCTACGTCATCAGAGAGAGAGAGAGTGAGAGAGAATCGATCAACAACGTACCCATCTGGAACTGAGATTAGAATCGGATACCCAGATGAGGAAAAGGGTAACTGGGATGGGAAAGATTGTACCTTGCACCGTTTGGTGTTGTTGGGGGGAGAGGGCGAAGAGAGAGAGCGCTTGGAAGAGGAGGAGCTGCTTCGTCTGGTTTCGACCATGGCTGGGGCCGGTGTCCTTTTTCGGGGAAGAAGATGAGAAAAACGCAGGTTATGACTAAGAATGATTGAGGCAGATCATGTATATGTTGTTTGTGAAGGTTTACGTGTGTTGCTGCTTTTTATGTAATTGGGGGGATATAATCAATCAATACAAAAAAAATAACTATATAATATACATATAATAACAATATTAATTAACACATAGAATTTTATTTTATTATCCAATTATTAAAAATAATATATTATAAATTATTTACCGTTATAATAATACATTATTAAAAATAACATTAGTTAATAAAAAATGAGGAGAAGGAGAGGGTATAGGAGGCTGTAATTTGTGAAGAGGTGGGAAGAAGGTAGAGTGGAGAGTAGGAAGAAAAAAGAAAAAGAGGATCGTGTTTGGACTTTGGAGTGTGTGGGAATTGGAAATGCCAAATGGAGAATGGCTTCATCGCGGATTAGTGATTAGGAATTGAGATACCAAATTGTTTTTGGGGTGGGTAAAAGTGAGTATATCATGTGTGAGAGTGTGAAAGAAAAGAAAAACTGAAAAAGAGGGCACACACATTGATGATGTATGACGCAGCCAACCAGGCAGCGCAGTGGTGGCAGTTTTAGGATGAGTCTAGTCTCCCGGTCAGTGTCTAATCCAAATTTATTTTTCATTGTAACCCACTCACGATTACTAAGGCTAAATCCGTTAAATAATATTTAAAAATTATTTTAAAAACGTTCATGCATGTTTTTCTTGTGTTTTATTTTTATTTCAATATAACTGTGCTTATTTTTCTTCATATAAATTAGAATAATTTTAAGTTAATGTTATAATTAAATAATGTGTTCGGGAATGAAAGTAGAATTTACTCCAGTTCAGTCAAACACAATTAGTAAATAGCTGATTCTTTAAGCAAATTTATGATAATTTTAATTTCTGATTATGTATTGGGAAAATACTTTTTATTATGAGATTTAAAAAAATAGTGATTTTTTAGGATATTTTAGCAATGAAAAAATTAATCTACTACTAGAAGAATGTTCAAAGCCTTCAAGAAAAAAGGAAGATTGCTCAGTGTACGATTAGTATACTGTTACACTCGGAAGAAAAAAAACAATTAAGAGTTACTACAAATTCAATGAATAAAAATATTAAATATTTTTTAACTGTGTGTTAGAATTAGGGTGTCTTTCAATCTATTAGGTTAAAAATTAGTCATATCTTTCTCTCCTTAAATATATTATTCTTATTCATATAATTACATGAAGATCTTACATTGTTACGTAAATCATTTTAATTTATAATGAGGTTATATTTTTTCTTGTAATTGTTCTAAAACTATTCTAAATCTTAATTTTATCAAAAAATAGACTGATAAGACAAATTATATTTCATGTTAAAATTTTCATCATTTAAAAAAAAACTATTTTTAAGCTATGAATATTATATATTTGACTTCACTAAATTAGTGTTTTAGTTGTCTTTCCAAGCAAAACTCCCTAATGATATTTTCAGCAAACCTCTTCAAACTCCACATATAACACACAATTAAGGTAAGAGTAAAAAGTATTGATGTGATCCAGAAATCCCGTCATTTGGCTATGTAGGACTTCCAAAATGCAGAAGCGGCAAAAGATCTCTGAAGCATGTGAACCTGTTGCAGTCTGAGAACCAAGTCGTTAGCTGGCAGTGTCCTTCACCGTTTGGTGAAGTAGCAGTAAGCTGTGATGGTTCAGTCTCAGCAGGTGGAACCATTGCTGGGAACAACAACCAAACTGCCACACTTTTGCAAAAAATATACCCAAATGCCACATCCGCTAATTCACAATTAGTACTAGCGAAATACACAGGATGACGTGGCGAGTAATGAATGGCCAAGGCAGTCCACGTGGTCAATTTCGCTACAATGATTGGCGAATTAGGTGGCATATTTCGCTACCCGTTGTAGCGAATTACGTGCAATTGCCACGTGGCAAAGTTCTGAAATTGCGTAGAAACTTCGAAAGACCATAACTTTTGACTGAAATATCCGATTGAAGCAAAATCGGTGGTCACGTGATCGTAATTGAGAGGAGATGCCGTTGGCAAGTTCCCAAAAGAGACTTGGCCAAAATTTTTTCCCAAAGAGGCCTCTAAGTGCCTCAAAATTGTGATTTAGTATTCAGACACCCAAAAAATTCATTTTTGTCTGCTTTTTAATTATTTAATTAGTTAATTTAATGTTATTTTTTATTTTTTCAATTACTTCTTTGAATTACAATCATTTTGACATATCGTACGCCTTCATCAGACATTCCTAGCCAAAAATATCACTGTTTAATTGATAGTGCATATAAACTTCATATAAACTTCGAGCAGTGATATTTTTTGATAGAAATGTCCGATGGAGGCGTACGATATGTCACAATGATCATAATTCAGAGAAGTAATTGAAAAAATAAAAAATAACATTAAATTAACTAATTAAATAATTAAAAAAGCAGACAAAAATGAATTTTTTGGGTGTCCGAATACTAAATCACAATTTTGAGGCACTTAGAGGCCTCTTTTGGGAAAAAATTTTGGCCAAGTCCCTTTTGGGACTTGCCAACGACATCTCCTCTCAATTACGATCGCGTGGCCACCGATTTCGCCTCAATCGGACATTCCAGTCAAAAGTTATGGTCTTCCGAAGTTTCTACGTAATTTCAGAACTTTGTCACGTGGCAATTGCACGTAATTCGCTACAACGGGTAGCGAAATATGCCACCTAATTCGCCAATCATTGTAGCAAAATTGGCCACGTGGACTGCCCTAGCCATTCATTGCTCGCCACGTCATCCTGTGTATTTCGCTGGTACTGGTTGCGAATTAGCAGGTGTGACAATCTGGTAAATAATACTGTAGGTGTGACATTTGAGTATATTTTTTGCAAAAGTGTGGCAGTCTGGTTGTTCCTCATTGCTGCGTGTTGAGGAGTTGTTTTTAGAGACCACTTGGGAGGCTTCTTGTGTGGTTTTGAATTTCCACCTTCTTGTATTGTTAATGCTTTACGAGCTGATTTAGCTCAGACCCATTTTCCTAGAGATTTTAAGCCTCCTTTGAATGCAATTCACAAAAAAAATTAAAAAATCTTATGTATAAAACAATACAACTATCTTCTTTGAGATAGGATATTACAAGAGATAACTCAGAAAAATAAAAGTTTTCGCAAAACTTAGAAAGATTGGGCGCTTGTTCAACAAAGACTATATCTTCATAGAAGAGTCTTACGTATTTATAAGCCCCTTGAAGGGATTCTTAAATACTATTCCATATTCTAATTTAAAATTATATTAATTTGTCTTTTAAAACTAAATTTTTGAATTAAAAATAAAAAAATGGTACAATATAATATTTCAAATTAGTTGAAGATTAAGTTAGATTCACTTAAACATGGCACAATCCATTATCACAAATGCTATATAGATTTATGAAGTGTTTATCCTTTTCTAATATTTTATTTAATTTCAATTTGCCTCCAAATAAATCAATATCAATATACATTCATACATAGTTAATTAAAAACAAAACAACAATCATCAAATAAAAATACATAGCTCAAATCAAAATACTTCATTTAAACCCAACATGACCATAAATTTCTAAAAAAGTTCAATTATCACGATCTAAACTATTTAAATTATCATTATTACTCTTCTTTAAGATTATTACTAATGAATGATATGGCACTAGTTTGTTCAAACTTAAAATAAATAATTTAAAAATAAACATTTAAAAAAAATACTTTTTCATAAATAGATAGAATTTCTTTATTAAAATAAATAAATAAATAAATAATATTTTTTAAACAGAAGTAATTTAGAGAATCACTATAACTCATGTCTGCACATACTTTAAGTTTTCGAATGACTAAAATCTATTTAATTCATCATAAATATTTCTAAAAATATTTATCCCGGCAATCAAATAACTGATACTTTTATTACAATAAATATTTTTTTAACTCATAGAAGTCAGATTCTCTCATCTCCATGACAATAATTTTGTAATATACATAGTTAATAAAATTTCTCAAACATTTTTTCTTGTAAATCTATTTTTGAAAGCTTTTTCGAGTTTTAATTTTTTAAAAAGCCTTTCTGAGATTTTAATTCTCAAAGATTTTTCCATGCATGTACTTGGTAATTATTTTCACTTTGAGAGGTATCAATTTTGTTTAGTATTTCAATTTAGAGGAATATTAATTTTGTCCACTCTTTAAGAAATGCAAACTATAGTCATGGGTAAATTATTAAAATGAGCAATTTGCTTTAGAATTAGAAGTAACAAATCCCAATTAATTAAAATTCAATAATTAATATTATACATATATAACAAATGTGTTCAAACATCAACATGATCAACTAAAATTTTCTTTCCCTTTCATAAAAAAAAAAACCAAAATTTTCTTTAACAATCTTCTTCAAACACTTTTTTAATTGGTTGAAATTCATAAAAAAATCACGTAATAAAAAAAGAGAACAATCGTACCTATAAAAAAAAGAAAGAGAACAATTAAATATGATATGAAACCCACAAACTTGTCATTTTTAATCAATTCTAATCAAAGAGAAAAAAAAATAGTATATTTAAAAGAGTGTGTTTCTACTTAACATTTTTCTTACTTAGATACAACATGGAAATCACATCATAACACATGGAAATCGCTAATCAGAATCCATCATACACAGAATGCTTAACCTCAGCCCAAGTGAATCTGATTCCACACACACAGATGGGTAATCTAAATTTCACGCAGCTCACAAAACATTAAAGTACTAAAGTAGACTCAAAAAGCCTCTTAAAAACAAAATCAAATGCAAGAACATTAATTTTCACCCAAAAAAAAAATCAACATTAATGATTAATTCACTACAAACATTAATTGTTGATATAGAATCTGCCTTAACACATATTTTAACAAAAATACCATCTAAGCGAAATTCAACTTTAGAAACATCATGTGGACATAAACAGCAAGCAGAGGAATCCAGTCATAAACGAGACAGAATCAAACTAACTTAAAACATAGTATTTCACAATCATCAACGATAATTTCATTGACAGACAGAACAGACACACTGCGGGAAAGTGACAATATCTAATAAGAAGAGTAGGATATTCGGCCATGAACTCAATCAACGAACTCTAGTATAACTAAACTTTCCATTTCCAGAAGACATTAGAAAAGCAATGATCAAGGTAATTTAAAATCAAATTGAACAAAGACAGCATATTCACTTTCCATGATGGATGTGCAGAAAAGTGTGCATATAATTTTCAGATATACACTTTTTTATCCAGGGATGGGGGTTTTACACAGCAAAGCACAAATACAATGTCATACGGTTTGTTAGTGGAATTAGCAAAAATCAGACTTGTTTTTAAAAATTAACTGGGTATTTACAAGCCGAGAGCAGAGTTGGATCAGAAGGGGACCTAAAGTTAAGCTTTATCTCAGTGATATTGTCAAACAAATTATACTTGGAAAAAAATTGGAGGCAGAACAGAGGATGGTGAGGGTTGGAGGGAGGGGAAAAAGGGAAAACCTACCACATAATAAAGGCATTGCCAATGATGGGATTTTCACATCAATTGGTCACTTCTGACCTTGTTACACACACCATTTAGGTGATAGAAGAATTGCCTAACCAATAAATGCTATACAGGAAGCTTTACATGAAATAGCTCAAAGATCTCATTTTTCTCGATCCACCTTCTCCGTAAAGGTCGTTCCATTGGAGTAGTTCATTCATGTTTGTTGACTCCGATGACACACTGGCACAAACCTGCATAAAAGCATACATAAGAAACATTATACACTACCCTTGCTGGCCATAGAATGGACTCTCGTGATATTAACTCCCAGGTGTCAATGGCATTGTACATTTTGAATTATGCAATGGTGAAAAGGTTTAGATTTTCTTGATATATGTATTGAAAACACACATTTAAGCATCCCAACAATTCACTGTTTTAAAGGAACTGGAACAACCTACTCCACGATTTGTGCACTACAAAAACCAAACAACAATATCCATAATCCAGAGTTTGAGTTCCACCTAACCCATCAAACTTTTCTTTGTCATTGATTTCTTAGCACAACCTCTCTGACCACTTGTGCCTTCATGTGTTTCCTTGTTTCTGAGTTCCTTCTCTTCCTTGTTTTCTTTGTTCCTGCCTGTTCTTTTCAACATTTCTGTTTCCATTTCTGTTCTTTCCTGTTTTCAATTATTTACTCTGTATCTATGTGATTCTATTTGTTTTTGTTCACTCTCCCTCAATTTTTTGGTTTGCTCCTCAGTGACTCTAACTTTTCTGTTTGCACTTAGTAATTCTAGAATAATGGCAAATGAAGGTGTTGATAATCAGAGTTCCTGGACTGGTAGCAAGACAGATCCAGAGTCCAACATTGCCATAAATGGAAGAAAATGACATGAAAACTATTGTGTACAATTACAGTTGTGGAAAAAAATAAAAGAGGGATTACGAAAGCAGAAGCCAAACAACTACTGATGGGGAAGATAAGTAACGTTGCAACTTGCACCAGTTAGAGAAGCGTTGTGATTTGTGAACATGTGTGTGAGCAAGATAAAGAAGCAAATTGCATAGAGATGCCAGATGTGAGGGATCTCGACCTTGACAAGTTGGAATGTGGTTAAACTGAAGAGGAACTTGACAACCCTAACGGAAATTAAAGCACCTAGTAGTATCATAAA
>CM023950.1:2062719-2115273 GCA_013407115.1 Glycine latifolia
GGGGGGGGGGTGGATACAAATGTTGCTAAGAAAAGGCCAATGAATTTGTTTCTTAGAAAACCAGCAACGGTCATGGAAAAGGGAGTTGGGGGAAACTAACATAAGAAAGGCATGTAACAAATGAGAAAGAGCTACGGTCCCTCTATAAATCTTGGTTTCAATATCATTAAATGTTATCAAATTGAAGAGTTTTGAAGAAAAGCTTACAACTGTTGGAAGTTTTGGTCAAATTTGCAAGCTACAAGATATTACGTTACAAGAGTTCCAATTCTCAACAATGCGGTGGAGTATTCTAAATTTGTTTGTAGAAGGATTAGTGGGAAAAACAAGGCTGCTCCCTTATGTTAGATATATGGACTGATGGGAAGTAAAGATGTTTGATCAATTTCTTGGTAAACTCTCCCATTGGAACAATATTTTAAAGCAATTATGGATTGATGGATCTAAACTCATGAAGACTGGCAATAACAGTTTGTGCTGCTTGATTCTCTTTTGGAGAAGATAGAAGGAGGAAAAATTTTCAAGGTATCATTAATGATGGAAGCAACTATGTTTTAGTCAGTAAATGTTGGATGATAAAATACATCATTAACCAGCTCCTTGTGCAACCATTCCGTAGTGTCCATACTCCATACACTTAATCCTTGCAGACAGTGAAAAGCTTCCTATGATAAAGACAATTCAAAGGGAATGACTCTTGTTGTCTTTAGTTTTTAATTGGAGTCATTTAAGTACCTTGGGATTGTTGAGGCCCTTCACAAACAAGAAGGAATTGGCAAAGCTTGCAATCACTCTATTTGCTACTTATCATTCATTTTGGTGTGATTTATACAAAGTTAGCTCCTCTTATTCGAGTGAGTCAACCAATTAATGGTGACAAAAACCAGCTATGGCTTAAACTTTTTAAGAAATCGATAAGGCAAGAAATAGTTAATGTTAAGAATATTAAGTTGCTCAACAACATCAAAATAAACAAAGATGTGCTTACCATCAATGATAACAGATGAACTGATGAACTAGCCAATATCATAACCAAATACATGGCTTGCTATGAAACACCAACTCCAACACAGATATCGGGACACAGATAATGTCCAAAATATATTTTTAGTCCATACAAATATGATGTATGTTTTTAGTCCCTAAAAGATAAAAGTGTCAGATGTGATCTTTGTCCTTCACAAAAATTTGTCTCCTTTCGGCCCCTCATTTATGAAAATAAAGACCACACACAAGACACATTTTGATCAACGGGGGATTAAAAGGAAATAATTTATTTTTTAGGGACTAACAGCAAACATTTCCTATTTGTAGGGGACTAAACATATTTAACCTATTTAATTTTGAAGAATTGAAAGGAGAGAAGGAAGAGGTATATACCTCACTAGATGACAATATGAATGACTACATTAGGGAGGAAAAGTAGCAGGAGGATTAGATTTTTAATTTAGCTGTCTTGTTTTTAGTCAATTTATTGTTACTCGATATTTTCTAATTTCAAGTGACCTTATGAGGCTTGTGATATTATCCTTCAAGTTGTTGTTACCTTAAATTAATTTTATTTATTGTTCTTGACAAATATTATTTTTATTTATTTATTATAATCAGCACATCGACCCTAATTAACTTGGATTAAAGGTGTTGTTGATGTTGATTTATTATAATCAGCAGTCAGCAGTTTTTTCTAGTGTGCATGTGTAAAGTCACCTTGCTTCTTTTAGGATAAAAAGACGTGGAACAGTGCATGAGGCTCCCTCTGCCGTGGGGTTAAAGCAGAGTCACATGTCATATATACACAATCTTGCCCTATTGACCCAAAAATGTTTCCAAGACTTAAACCCAGACCAACCAGGTCACAAGGCAGCAATCTTATTGTTGTGCTATGCAATGGCTCACCCACTATTCCAAAGAGAATAAATTATAAAGAAAATCCATAGATAATGAAATAGAATTAATATACCTGCTCATGTGCATATATAAAATCCTCCACCTTTAAGGGACGAATGTCAGTACTGCTACACAACTGAGGTAAAGGTTGGTTCTCAGTCAATGCTAAGCTTCTCTCCTGAAATACATTTCATGTCAAAGTGAGCAAGAGATTGCCAAGCTCTGAACTATTATGCAAGTATGACTTTGGTTTTCTTAAAATACACTCAAGATGTAGCTTTCCAAAATCCTCCTTTTAAAAAAGTATATGTTAGCAAATCCCCCCCACCCCCCCTTTATAAGTGTGTTTGAAAAGAGCTAATCTTGACTATATAACCAAAGTCAACAGTCAATATTAGATTTAAGAAAAATAATCTTAATCATCCATATATGGTTGTATGACCAAGACCAAGTCCTCTCACTTCTCACTAGATACACCCTCATACACACATATCACTGACCTTCTTTTCCTTCTCCAAGATCTCTCTTATTGGACAGTGAGCTGCGGTGACACATAGATTCTGCAGTGAAAAGATAACAATGGGTCAATGAGTATTTCATGTGAAATCATGTCATCTTCCCCAGCGATCAAGAATTGAAGTAAAAGATATATAGAAATACAACCTTTAGGTCACTCCCAGAATATCCATCAGTCATATTTGCTATTGCTTCAAAATCAACATCAGGTGCCAATTCTTCTTTTGCTAAAATAACACTAACAATTTTTTCTCTGTTTGGAGCATCTGGCAAATTAACCATCAATCTACAAATTTTTTCAAGAAAGAACACAAATTAGCATAGATCTCATTTGTGAAACATGAAATAAAAGAAACTGACATCAAACATAATGAGTTTACCTTCGTGGAAGTCTCCTAATAACAGCCTCATCAAGATCAAAAGGTCTATTTGTAGCAGCAAGAACAAGTATACGCTCTTTATCTTTTGTTCGCAAACCATCCCAATTAACCATGAATTCATTCTTCATTTTACGCATAGCCTCATGCTCACCAGGATTTTCACGTCTTCCTAACATACTATCAACCTGCCACCAATACCACAAAGCAAATCAAACACAGATAATTGAAACTAAGAATATCCGTAGAAGCTACCAAAGAAAAACACTAGATTTGAATATGTTTAAACCTTTATTTTAGCTAGTTTATTTATTTTATTTTCATTTGTTTTTCTTTCTTTTCTGAATGCTTAGAATTGAAAATTTGGAGCTGATTTAAGCAATTACCTCTGTAGATAACAATCACAAACTATATGTCTAAGGTATTCAGTAAAAAAAATCAGCTTCACTATTGAGCTTTTGGTTCTGATATGTTTAGAATTTATTTCAAATCACAACCCACCAGTTCTTTTAACCCAATTTAACAAACACTGTTAGATGTACTATTGCCTCTCTCCTTCTCTCTCCTTCAGCTTCACAATTCCCTAAGCAGCTAAGCCCTTCTTTTAACCCACAATGTATTAACAAATGCTAAACCTAATTTACCACTCCAAAGCCCTCCATTATTTTCCCTGTCACATTGCAAGCCATGAATGCCTTCAGCGGATAGCTTTATCCAGTTTCTCCACATTAGATTCTCATATATATCCTCTCAACCAACCCATCAATGGTTTGCCTGAAGTGATTTTCTTAATTTCTTCCCCAAAGACATGAAAACTCTGGCTCCATTGGCAAAATCGTATCAATTTAGATTTGAGTTCTCATTGTCATCAATTGGATCTTTAAATAATGTGATAAGGACTTGGGTATTATGGGGCGCCTAAGCCCCATATTGAGTAGTATGGGATACTTGGTGGAGTATTTAAGTGCTTGGTTCTCCTCCCTTAACAACTATCTTTTAAGGGTGGGTTCCCCAAGTGCTAAGCTGCTTATCATAATGGTTAGCAGTTTATGCAAGGTATATGAGAAAAGTAGTAACTCTTATGTAAAGTCTAGCCTTTGCAGTAGTTAATACATCTATTTGGAAGGCCAAGGAAACTCCACCTAAATCTGGGACATTGAGAAATTAGTGAATTGTGTAGAAAACAGTTGAAACTTCAAAGAGTTCGGGAATTTTTTCCCCAAAATCACAAGCCTCAAACCAATCTCGTTTGTTAATTACACCAGCAACAATCCAAGTTGCATGTTCATGTTACGGAGTTTACATTGGTATTTATACCAAGATATATTATATGGCAAGCTACCCCTTCAAAAGCCAAACAAAGAAACCAGTTACATGAAGGGAAACTGCAAAAATAGGGTCATATGTACATCATCTAAACCATTGAGCATCCTCAGCTATTACACCTTCGTCATGCTGAGCTTATGTGCCACATTAGCATGACATGTCAACTGCCACAAGTTACAACTTACATGACCATAAAACCACCTTTAAATAGTGAGAAAGACAAAACAAAAAATTATAGACGGAACTAACAACACAAATGGACATTATAAAACGGTCAAAATGTAAAGAAATTTAGAATATTTAAAACAAAATAAAACAGGAAGACATATGTTATACCAACCTCATCAACAAAAATAACACTTGGAGCAATTTTGCTGGCCAGAGAAAAGACTGCTTTGACATATTTTTCTCCTTCACCAAACCACTGCAACAAAAATACAGTATCTATCCTGTCACTTATGAATGAAAAGAAATACAAAGTAGAGCAAAACAGTTTAAATTTGCAACCAATACCTTAGATGTAATGCTGGACATTGAAATGTTAATAAAATTTGCTCCAGCTTCAGTTGCTACAGCCTTTGCAAGCATTGTTTTCCCTGTGCCAGGAGGGCCAAAAAGCAATATTCCCTTGCAAGGCTATACCCAAAGTAATTACAATTAGGTGCTACACGCATGGCATGATCTATGTAACAATTTCTTTCACAAGTCATTTAAACAACTAAAATGAAAATCTTTCACCTTGGCCAGCTGTCCTTTGCCAAACAATTCAGGCCTCTGAAGAGGAAGCATGACTAATTCCTTCAACGTTTCCTTAACATTTTCCAAAGCTCCAATATCATCAAATGTGACCCCAATATCAGTCGGTGGAATAACATCAGTAAGTAGTTTTTTCTCAAATTCATTCTCAGTAACCACATCCTGGGAAAACAATTCAATTCAAACAATTACAGTGTAAATAAACCAGAGAAACCAGTATGCTAAATACTTGTGTTAGAATATACGAAAATATCTTAATCTTAGATTAACCTCTAGGAGTAGCTTCCCTATTTTCCTCGTCATCTCTTAGGATTAATTACCATATTTCATTATCTTATCAAGATTTGAATTATGATTAGTATATACAAAGGTTCAACATCAACAACACCTTTAACCCAAGTTAATTGGGATCGATGGTAGATGAACCCAATGATAGATCGGAAATAAGACAAAGAAAGAGAAAGGGAGATGGGAAGAAAAAGGGAAAATAAGACAAAAGAAAAGAAAAATAAGCTAAAATAAAAGAAGGGTGAAAGGAGGAGGGGAAAAATGAAAAGGAAAAGAACTAAAAAAAGGGAACGACTAAAACATAGACATACTAATGGGTTTAATCCTCCACCAAGCTTATAGTTTTTCTCCACTCTGTCCTAAGACACTTTGTCCTAAGACACACCGTCTGCCAATCTATATCTGATAGAAGACTATCTAAGGATCATAATGATGAAGGTCCATTACAAGCCAAAGGTCTAGAAGGAGAGCTTGAAGCACTTCCTTTGGTGAACTTTGAAGGACCCATGACAAGAGCTAGAACCCAAGCCATTCAAGACCACATCAAAAGTCTTATTTTGTTGTAAAAAGCAAGTACTGTCTGTAATAATCGATTACAACGTTTCTGTAATCGATTACACAAGTTAGCTGTCTGTCTGTCTGTTTTAATCGATTACGATGTATCTGTAATCGATTACCAAGCTTTTCTGTCTGTTGTAATCGATTACGACGTTGCTGTAATCGATTACACACTACTGAAACACTGTTTTAATCGATTACGCTTCGTTTTAATCGATTATTTTCATTTAAAATGGTACTGCAGCTTTCCTTTTGTTGTTTTCATGTAATGGGCTTTGATATTTCCGCAAATAGGCCTAAACTTACGTTTTTAGGTGTTTATTAGAGGCCTAGCCATATAAATACTCAGACTTTGCTATTTTTGGTTAACTTTGATTAATGAAATTGAGCTTTTGCTTAAATTGAGAGCTTAGCCTCTTGTTGGTTCTTGATTGAGACCAAATTGATTCTTATCAAAGAAACTTTCCTTTGTGGCGAATCCTCCTTCGACTTATCGCTCCGTTACGGATCGTGGCGTCTTTCCTAATCATTCCTTAATCTTTTCCATTTTTCTATTTGAGTTTCAAACCCCAATTCATGGAGTCTTGAAGTTTGCAATCCGGAAACGATCCAAGCCAAGCATTCATGTCTTGGTAGTCATCAATATCTCACTCTAATATGTCTTGTTTAACTATCTTTCCTCAGGTGAGTTTCGGTCGACCTCTACCTCTCTTTGTGTGGAGCTCTTGGTAACAAACTCTTGTTCTAACAGGAGCATCCAGTGGTCGTCTCATAACGTGCCCAAACCATCTCAATCTATGCTCTTTCATCTTTTCACACACCAGAAATACTGCTACCTTTCGTCAAATATTCTCATTTCTTATCTTATCCATTTTCGTATAACCACACATCAACCTTAACATCCTCATTTCTGCTACCCTTATTTTGGGTTCATATTGCCTATGTGCTGGCCAACATTCCGCTTCATATAACATTGTCGGTCTTACAGATATTCTATTGAATTTTCCTTTTAGCTTAAGGGGAATTTTGCAGTCACACAAAAATCCAGATGCAATCCGCCATTTCATCCACTCTGCTCTGATTCTATGATTTACATCCTCATCAATCTCACCACCTTTTTGCAAAATTGATCCAAAGTATCTAAAAAATCTTTCTTGGCTACCAAGTAGATGCACTGTGTCTTGACCACCATCTCTTTCCCGCGAAAACTCACACTTCATATACTCCGTCTTGCTCTTGCTTATCGTGAATACAAAGATTAATGCTCCAAATTTTAAAACATGTCAAATAGCTTTTGTTAAATTACCTTAAGTGATTTTTTCATGTTCTTGTTCTCATTTTGAATGCCCCGTAGAATATTATGTCCATACTTAATGCTGCACCAACAAACCAAAAAGTAGTGTTAAAATTAACAATAAAGGGCAGATAAGTTTGCTATATTTGTTCTGAGAACAACCTGTCTGCAGATATTACAAGCTTAGAATCTCTAATCGAAGCTTCAGATGAATGCATAAAATGGTAACTTATAGCCCATCCAATGATCTTCTCCACACCTAGTAAACAGAATTGACAGAGTATCATCAGTAATATTACAGCAAATCTTGAAATATCATAATTAGCAGGATAAATTATTTCAAACATTAAACAAAAAGAAACTGACTCTCAGTCGTTAGGGTGTGGTCTTTGATGCTGAGAGTCTCAAGGTCAGGGCAATCCAATCCAATTCTGCTGAGAACCTGAATCAATAGAAGAATCTCGTCAAATGTTTGACAAATGCAAAGAAAATATAAATTATAAATTGAATATACCAAAGTCAAGCCAGAGACATGATAGAATGGAGCATATTGTAAAAAAATGTGCCTAAGTGGCTTTTTTATTGTTTAAATAGAGCATTTACATATATGATAGCAGTAACAGGCCCTAGTTGAAAGGGGCAATGAGTATGAACCAAACAACAATTGATTATGGAGGCCAGGATGGGCAGCTTTGAAAACCAAGAAACAGAAAAGAACTTTACCCACATGAACAATCTTCAGAAAGACAAAATTAATCCAGTGGGGAAATTTCCACAAATCAAATGCATGTGATGTCACATGCTCCAAAGGCCAAGAATAACTATTCTCATCCAAGAACAAGCACAAAAACTGGAAACAAACACAAAAAGAGCAGCAAGATAAAGCATTGAATATTATCAAAGAGATGTTGCCAGACTCACTAAGCGAATGCTGACAACATTGGACTGAGCTTTCATAGTTTCAATGTCACAATCTAACTGCTGCTTCCAGTCAGAGAGTAAAGCCTCGTCCTGTAGAACCAAACGATATGTGAGATGGTAAATAGCAAGTTAACAACATTATAATTTGCAAAACCAAATTAATATAACACGATACCTGAGGCAACTGTATGGTCACTTTGTTTGGGAAAAGGCGACTAAGTTGCTTCATAACTTTCGAGATTTCTTTGCTTCTATCATGCAGTCTACTAAAGTTATCCTAAACAGAGGATGAAAGGACCAAATTGTAGTAGATGGATAATTGATTCCTTAAGGAACCAGAAAAAACCAAGCTATGATGCATATAATGGTATTAACAAATATTTAGATATCCAACTCAGCCAATAAAAAAGGTACAGGCAAAGAAAAGCACTGGAACTTCCATGCTAGAACTTCATCATGCTTTAAATCAAAGTATGAAGAGCAATGGATATGATTCTTGTACCGGAAAAGCAAGATCAAGTAGTGCTGTCTGATTGCTTCCAAACTTGGTAAACAGAAGACTGCCGGGTTGAGTCTGAAAGCATAAAAATGCAGTCATCAAATACAAAACTTTGCTCTAATAATGAGATAACTACAACCAAATGCTAGCTAACAAATTATTATAATAATGAAACAGTACCTTCTCCTTACGATTATCCAACTGGGTGTGAGAACCAACTACCACAACATTTGGTGGCAAGCTTTCAAATTTACTTTTTAAAATTTCATAGTGGCCAATCATTGCCTTCTCTATATCTTTAATGAACAACACGAGTGCACCACTTTTACTCTGATTAGAGGCAACCTATAACAGAGAAGGGTGTTAAATATTTCTTTAGGAATAGAGACAACTTTTGGACAAGTATGGAACTGGGGCAACCTCAAAGATTTCATTAATTGCAAATTTGTCAAGATCATCCCCTCCAGAGCTGTCTACTCGTAGTAAATGATTTGCTGCGTTATAAATCATCAATGAATTATATGTGGCAAAATTATAGCATACAATGTACTAATATGCAGCTAAGGAAACAAAAGTTCAATCAAATACAGTGAATTACCAGAACAGAAGAACCCACGGTCATCTTCACAAAGGCCACCAAGATCATTGCCATCTGGAATTGATTTATCAAACCTAACTCCAATTTTTGAAGACCCGTTATCTTCAAAAGATAGGAGAACTTTGCCCCGGGAGCCATAGCTTGGTCCCCTGCACAATATAGAAGAAGAATAAAATCCATTTCCCAGAAAAACAAAAAAGTAAACTAATGGATTTGAAATAGAAAGAAGTGTTATCAGAAAGAACAGAAGATAAAAGAACAATTAGTGGGAAAATAGAAAGTAAATTCGCAGATAGGTGCTCATTTTTTAGGACATAACAGAATACCCTTTTTAGTGGGAGAATACAATATCCACCAAAACAAGTAACTAAAAAAGGAAAAAAGAAAAAAGAAATAAACAAACACCAAAGCTGTCTAGTTTCTCCAACATAACAGAAATTGATGTTCCTTTGAAACAGCCAAGCAATGCACTAGAGAAGTCACAAACAATTTTAACCGGAAAAAAATGAAGAAATCATTGTGTTCTGCCCCAATGAAATACACAGGAGAATTGAAAAAAAAAAACATAATGATTACCAAACATCTGAACTGAACCAAGAGAAACTGCTGGAGTAATTTTTTTCACAAAGTTATAACCTCTGCAAATGATGACACTTCAGCCACTAAATCATATTACTCTATTGTATATTCACAATAATTCTTAAAGCCATATTTAAAGAATTTCATGTATATCCTCCACAAATTTATTAAAAAAAAAACTACAAAATATTACTCAAACTGTAAAAATATTATGAAGTATAATTCATCCACAACACATTACCTTGAAATATAATTTGGTAACGATGAGACAGCAGAAGGAAAGCTACCAATAAATTTTACTCGATCACCTGCACATTAATCAAGCATCATGCCATGAAAGCCTTCAAAATGCTACCTAACATTACATAAAATAACAAGAAAATAGAAAGTAAATTTGCAGATAGGGGCTCATTTTTTAGGACATAACAGAATACCCTTTTTAAGAGTAGCCTCTTTTGATGATGCACTAGAAATTAGCATGGGTCCACCAATAATTTCAGCATTAACACTAGAAGCTGGTTTCTTATGCTGTAACATGGCAGTATGGAGATTTCTCTTCCTAGAAACCACAGATGGTTTTTCAGCCCCATAACTTTCTTTGGCAGAATCAACTTCCTTTGATGGTGATCCCTGAAAAACCAATTGCACAATGAGAACAACTGTGTGTATATTAATCCCAAATTCTAATTTAGCAACAAACAATCTACAGAAGCATGTAAACAATGCCACTATGCCAGGAAAGACGTGAAGCAACAAAGAATTTTACTAGTAAGGAAAAATTCTGCAAAACCTCTATAATTGTAACAAAAGCAGAATATCTAAGAAAACATACACCAGGCAGTGAAAGGGAATCCACAATTAGTAGTCTGGCACCAAAATACTTCACAAGTGCCTTGGACAAAGTCTCCTGGTATATTTCTGAACCTACACAAGAATCATGTAAAATTATACCACTTCTCTACTGCAAGAAGGGGGAAGTAGAAGCATAACAAGAATTATGGAACTACGGAACTACCTGCAGGACCAGATAACAATATTCGTGGCGACACTGATGGGAGGTCTGAAGCATATTTTCCAAAGCCATTGCACTTCAAATGAATAAATGTAGAAGCAATCAAGACGTTCTTTGTTGTATCACTGCAATAATATAAAACATCATAACCAAGTAGCTATAAGTTATCTCTTATCTATCTCATTACAGTAACTACAAGCTATTCAAGCCAACAATATAGCAACAAAGAATATAAGTGTGGCTATTTGTGACCATAAGCAAGGTACGCATAGTTCAGATAGCATAATCAAGAGATAAATTAATAACAAGAAGTACTTGTTTGCACCTTAGATAATATGGAAAAGTTTCAAATGAGACATCAATCTTCTCGGCTATGAGAATTCTCTGTTGTAAACTGTCCTTAAATGCTTGCTGCTTGGTTGATGCCAATACTGTTGGGGTATCAACATCTTTAAGAAGTTCTCTTAATTCCCTTCGCCCTTCCAATATCTTGGAAATGCTACCACTTAAATCAAATTCAGGACATGATCCAGTAAGCATGCGCAGTAATGGCCTCAACTCATATGTAGCAGCAGTCATCTTCCCAACATCTGCATCAATATTGGTATCAACTTCTGCTGAGTCAAGGTTAGGATTCTCGTTAACAGTGGTAGAGGATGCAAGAACAGTTTTATCAGCAGAAAAAACTCCAGCTGGTTCATCATTATTGGTGGTATCATTCATTTCATTGTCTGTGATATCATTCCCGCAGCCAGAATGTAGTGATGAAATGTCAGTGTTCTGCACATTCTTGCCACTTTTAGCAGTAGGTGGTAGGAGAGATAATTCTTTACAAATATTATTAGATAAAGATGCCAATATAGATGCTCCAGCAACAGCAGAAGGGTCTCCAGATCTGGCTTCAACTTGCATTCCATTTAATGGAGCACTCTGGGCTTCCAAAATACTCACAGAAGAAGCTATATCAGCAGTACTAATATTACTATTCGACAGCTGCTGAAAGATCTAAATTCCATGCTAAGGAACCCAAAATATATCAACAAACAAAGTTTAGAATTGAAAAAGTATAGTAGATTATAATGTAAATACATAAAGCATATTACTAACTGATATCCTCGTAAAAGTGACCACCGATGCATGCCAAGAAAGAAGGAAGGAGGAAGCAAGAATTAAAAGCGAAAACAGATAAATTCTTCCCAAGGAACCATATGTCAATAAAGGATACATAAGCATACTTGGCAGAAGAACCAAAGACAACCTCATCACCTCCACTTAAAATTAGGCGGGCATTCTTTCTATAAGTCTTCCCATTAACGTGAATAGAACCTTTTCCCCCTGTGATTTCCAGTAATGCACCCGATGAACCTCCACGCTGTCCAGAGTTCAAATGATAACTGTGGTCAGTAATCTAAAAAAACAGAAATGTTTTACAGCAATTTTCTTCAGTCAGGAACATTTTGGGAAGCATCAATGATAATGAGATAAAATTTCATTCTTTTAATTAATATCTTTCACAAAACATCTAAAATAGACTTGTTTTTTGCTTGGCAAATGATTTCTCTGTTATAACAAATCTGAAATAAGATGGACCCATAGTTATTTAGCTGATCATTTCAAGTTTCAAAAGATTAAAGAGGAAACTCTACCTCTATGTGGCTCAACTTGCACAAAACACTACCAATGGTGGGATCTTTAAGCCATAAATTACAATGTCGACCTTGACCAACGGTGAAGAAAGGTTCAGTCATGCACACATGAGGATTCTGGAGAAGCATGAATAACAAAAAGATTAATTCCAAACCTACAGCAATACCATCAGAAATATAAGAGTTGAAGAGAAAATAGAAGCATAAATCAGCTCACAGTTCTCTTCTCCCCATTTTAAGCCAACAGCAAATAGAGCGAAATTACAAAGCATCATTATGTTTTTATATACTAAAATCAAATATAACATTTGTTTTCACTAAGCAGCACCAAATCTTATGTGCTGCTGGGCACCATTGATGATGCAACCTACAATCTGGTAGTGAGTGCAACATGTTATATAGCATAAAACAAGATTTTATCTTGTTGGCTATGCACAATAAAAAAAATCCAAATCTACCTAAGTTATAAAATTTAACCCCAAATTAAAAGGATGTTGAGACTGTTGTGTTGCGTCAGATATTTTTGTTTACCAGTTCTCAACAATTTGCTTCTCCTACATACAGCAACAAACAAAAAAAACCTTTATCCCACTAGGTTTGCTTCTCCAACATAGATTGTCATTTTGACAGCCAAGCTCCAAACAGATATGACTAATTCAACTAATCATCTTATTCCACTGAAGAACAAAAGACTTGGACAACTTAGGCCTGTCATTCCAATCTTATAACTTAGGGGGCTTTTGTTTCAAGGTATAATAGTGTATTCTCAGGAATATTACCAAAAAAATATTATTCACGTGAACATGTTTGGTTGACATTTAATTATTTTAAAATTTACTTAATTTTTAAAAATAAGGAACGAAGAATGGAGTGAGGATAGGTAGTTATTGAAGAAAATAAATTCCATTCCCACTCTAAGATACCCAACTCTCACGATGGAAATAGAAGCAAGAGAAATATGAACATTTTATATTGTTGGCATCAACAACTCCAGAAAATATTTATTCAAGATTTGTACCAAAAAAGGAAATGTGATACTCCCAAGTTCACTTTTCAAGGAATCCTTTTTTATACCTTAAAAGTTAAAACAAACACGACTTAGGGTAACTCACACCAACCTCCCAAGTTTTGTGTTTATTATGCCACAACACCCCTCGTATCTGGGAAATTAACCTGCATCACTTGCTTAATGTATTCTTCTCAGAGACACTCTTTTGTACACTTCCTACATCATTTCCACTACTAGAAAACAACACAAGAAAAATTTTCAAAACAAGAAAGGATGCCAGTGTAGTATGTAATAAACACTAAATGTCAGATTTCCAAAAAAAAAAAAACACACTAATGTCAGGTTATATTTACACTGCACTTGACAATGCAAAACAATGCCTATTAGAATTTGGGCTTAGGGTTAACTTAACCCAACCAAATTGGCTTGTAAGGTAAAGATTATCAAAGCCTTTTATAAGGATTATATTGACTATATCTTTAATTGATGCGAGACTGAAATTAGGCATCCCAAAGAGACTGCACTTAAGGCAGGCTAGGGGCAACTGCAATTAAGGCAACCATCCAACAATGCTTTTAGCAAATTCAGTTAGCTCAAAGAATTTCAGAGGGCCCAGCATGCAGAAAGCATTAGCTATCTACCAATACTATGATCTAGGGGTGTTTACGGTGAGGTTTGGTGCAGTTAAAATTATTTATGAAATCCAAACCAATATTTTGCAGTTTGGTTCAATTTGGTTTTTGTGGTTTGAAAATTCTGCTAGTAAGTATTAAAAAAAATGCTTAAAAATTTTGCTATTATTTGGACAAAACTTGAATAATAACTAGCTCAACAATCAACGGTATAAATGAACAACAAAAATTTCAACAATTGAACTTAAAGTAAAACAGTGATTGTTTTCAAGTTGAATAATACTTGAATAAAAATCATTCAACTTAAAAGTAAAAATAGTACATAATACTTATTTCCAAGTTCCAACAACTGAACTTACAAAAAAAAACTGTAAAACAACATTCATAATACTTGCTTCCAACCATGAAAATTTAGAACGTAGATATCCAACAACAAAACACTAATTGCAACAACAGTTTCTGGGGGTGTTCACGGTGTGGTTTGGTTTGGTTTCCGCATGTCAAACCGCTAACCAAACCGAACCGCACGGTTTGGAAAATAAAAAAACCAAACCAATGACCATCGGATTTTCTATGGTTTTTGGTTTTTTGGGCCAGTTTTTGGTTTTACGCTCGGTTTGGGTTCTGAACACCCTTACTATGATCATCACTTTGAAGGTGAGCGAGCCTTGGGGCAACAGAAAGTTTGCTGCTTTGCACTCTTAGGCCACAGATTCAAACCTTGGAAACAGCCTTTCTGCTTCCAAGTGGATAAAGCAGCTGCATACATCTATACTTGTACACGGTGGGAGCCTCGTGCCATTGCCATGAGTCGCCCTAACTAGAATCACAATTTCATAGACCCAACCACAACATTAAGGTTTCGGAGGCCTAAGCAACCTTAAAGCCAGCTACCTCGGCGGCTTTTGCCTCTAGTTTTTTCATGATTCCATTGATCTCAACGCAAATAAAGTTTAAAACCTTGACAAGAATATAGAAATGCAAGACAACAAGCCCTAGGTCCTCAAACTCCCTAGACTTTATACAAAACTAAAACCCCAGGATCTGATTAAACCATGCACCCCATTCCCAGAAAATACTCAAGTAAACAGTAAAACTGTAAAAAGCAAAAACCTTAGAACACTGAGAGAGGAGCTTTCCCCACGCAGTCTTGGGGCACGATTTCGCAGCACGTTTCTTCACGCTCCTTGGGGGAAGACCAGCCACCTTCGATTTCTCCGCAGTTTCACCTGAGGTTTCCACAAATTAATAAATTCAACCAATGCAAAAACCGCATGCATGCACAGAAAAAATAACAAAACACGCACCTGCACACAGTGGAGGCACCAAAGCCTCGCCTTCAGAAGGAGACTTATCACAAACATCCGCGGCCTTCAACGACGCCGTATCTGGCAGATCAGAGGGCCGTAGCTCCGGTTTCCCAGATTCATTTCCGGTTCCAGATTCGTTGACCGGAGCCGCCACAGAGGAATCCTCAGACACCTAAGTCACCACAAACAAACAAAGAATCGATGAATTTCAAGACCTACCCATCTCGAATTGAGGTTAAAATCGGATACCCAGATGAGGAACAAGGGAATCCGCACTGAACGAGAGGTGGGCAGCGAAGAAGGTGAGGAAAGTTTGTACCTTGGATCGTTTAGTGTTGGACGCAGAAGAAGGCGAAGAGAGAGAACGCTTGGAAGCAGAGGCACCGCGTCTGGTTTCGACCATGGTGGTGGCTGTTGTGCAGGTGAAGAAAGATGAAAGAGGGAACAACAGGCTACGACCGAGGAATAGGAGGATGATTCGTGAGTCAGATCATGCAAATGTTAAGAAGGTTTGTGTGTTGGTGTTTTTATAGGAGAGAAGAAGGGATAAACAAAAAGTTTAATAATCAATTCGTATGATTATGATTTCTTCTTTTTTGGTCGTTGATTGTTGCCACTTTTAAATACAGAGAGAGAGAGAGGAGAAGTGGGGAGTAGAAAAAGAGGATAGTTGTGCAGGAGGTTGCAACTTGCAATTTGGAAAATGGGAACCGCAATTTACATGTCGACAAAATCGGAATTGCAATTTGCAAAATGAATAAGAGGGAGTGTGAGGGTTAGTGAATGGTTAGATTAGAAGAAAATTTACGTAAGTAGTGAGATTATTTTGGTGTTTACTGTAGAGTGTGTGAAAGGAAAGGACAAGCAGCCAAACATGCAGTGATTGAGCGTCGGTTGAAGCTGGAGTCTAGTGAGTCAATAGATAATTTTTAATGAATTTCAATCGCATCCTAATGACATTTTTTTTTAAGTTTGACTGTTTATTTAATCTTTATACTTGTATAACCTTTGCATTTTAAAATCTTTACTTAGAAGTTCTACTTTTAGTCCCAAAAAAAATTATGTTTTAATCTATGTCGTTAAAAAAGATGCATATTTGGATTCATACTTACATAACTTATATTCACATAATATACAAGTGTTGATATTTTGAATTTATTTAAATTGCAGGATTTTTAGTTTGATCCGTTTAACATGCGAGTTAAACGGGTTAATTCATGGACTCCCATAAGCTTTTTACATTTTAGTATAAAAGAATATAATACTGAAAAATAAGATGTGTAAACTAATTAAAAAATGTGAAATTTAAATGCCTGGTTTAATGGTTAGTAAATAATAATATAATATTATGATTTAGTTGCAAGAATTTTAAATACTTTCTCTTTTTGAGGGGAAAAAACGAAATTTGCCAAAAATTAGAAGAGAATAGTAGTGGTTTTTATATTTTATGGGTAGTGTCATTCTGGAGTTAGTAGCAACTTAATCAAATTTTTCTCCATTGTCTTAGTTGGGTGGTGTTTTATGTTGGTACTCTTAGTACAAAACCTCCATAATATAAGTTATTTGTGTTTTCATACTTTTTTTTTCTTTTCGTATTACTTATACAATGGAAAACTTTGTTTCATTTTTTAAGTTAGGAAACTTTTGATTACCATTGATTAAACTTTTGACTACCAAATTGACCATTTTTCAAGTTGACATAGTCAACGATAGCAAGCGAAGCTCCTCGTCATAGTATAGCTCAAAGTTGCTCTCTTAGTCCTCCCCCATTCTCAAAGCACAATCACGGGGCTGAACAGGGAGTGACTCTTGGCATCATTGACGGAACTCCTACCTTGCTGATATTGCACCGGCGATCGCCACAGGTGACCTTAATATACATTATTTTTGTCCTTAATTGCTCTAATTAACACTTAAACAGTATGCATACAAACTCTATTTCTAACCATCATATTAAAAAATATCTTCCTTCAATGGTATTCAAAAGCTTCCCAACTTGAGAAAGGAAACAAAGTTTCCCACAGTAGAAGTAGTCTTCTTTTCAATGCTCATGATCTTTCCAAGAGAGTCATGCATGCAATGTGAATTACAAAATACATGTGGTTAATTTATTGGACAAAATAAGAGGGGCCTTGAGCACATTATTCATATATGCATATCCATTAGCGAGAGGTTTTGCATAAATAGAATGACATGCATATTGATTTATGATGTGATGTAAGTTTAACAGTAATCAAAATCCAAGCTTTGCGTGTTGGTGATATGCTTGTGGCGATTGCACGATGTGAGATCTATGAGAGATTTCATGTTAGAATAATCTTTGAATGATGTTGGTTATTCTATTATGTAAGTGAGTAAAAGTTCTCTAATTCCCAAAACAAAAGTCCTTTTATAATTTTCTCTATCTTAAATTCGACTTCATAGACCTTGTGTATGGTCTTGACCTTTTGGGTCATGCCTCATTATTTGTGTGATTATTCTTTTGGGACTTCTTCATGATGAGTTGATCCAAAATCTAAACACACACTATAACAATACCTTTACTAATTCACCTAATACCAACACAACTTCATATTTTAATATTGGTTTCTATTTCTACTCTTCTTAATTTCTAACATACTTTTATGCTACTAAATAATGTTAGAAGTAATCCTTAAGTAATTGTTAAACACTACGTCTAACATACATATATTCGAACCTTATATGTTGACTTTAGAAATTTTGCCCAAAAATTCTATTTAATGTCAGCCCACCAAACAACTGACTACTTAAATGTGATATGAATAATCCATATAAATATAACTTTTTAAATGCAACAATTATATAACTCAATAAATATAAGCATTGATTTAGATTAGGATAACCTTCGTTGTCACGTAAAATTGACCTAATTTTCTTACACTTAACCGAAAGGAGCTAACATTCACACTTTTTTTTTTTTAATTTGTCATATAATGATAGTTTGATATTTCTTTTATATTATCATTTTACACACACTTCATGCTAAGATCAATCCAATAGTTATCATGTCCCCGGAGTAAAGACATTAGATCTTGGAAATTAGTAATAATTTAAATTTAATTAACAGGTAAGGCATATTGGAAGCAAATCATATCATATGCACCCCGCTATAAAGGTAAAGGTAAAGAAGAAGTCACTGACTCCTAATCATGCATTGTTTTGGATTAGGTCCAATAATTGTCATGTTTAATTGGATCTCACACATGTGAAGACCTGATTAAATAAGATTTAAACAACCCCAATCTAATAATTAAGCATGTGCATGTTAGAACTTCCTTAATTTCTTAGAGGACACAAGTTTAATTTAGAATTTAGACTTAAGTGGTGGCTGTTATGACTATCTTATTGTTAGTTATAACTATTGCTTGGCATGGGCGTATGAGATTATTTTTAGTTTATTCAAACCTTTTTAATTTCCTATAATTTTAGTAACATGACTACCCAATTGTTACTAATCAAAAAGTACATGGCTCCTTAAAAGATTAAATAAGCCATCAAACAGTACCTTCTATTTAATAATAAAAACAAGTAAAAGACAATAATTACACTTATGTGTGCATCCTTTATGCCATTGTATGATATCTAATTATCTATGATGACTTCATCTATGTTCAAATTAATGAAGAAGCAAAACACAGGCTCCCAAATTGATTGTACGAACATTGATTGTTTACAAATTAAAGCATTTCTAGCTAGCTTGTGTGAACGCTGCTTAGTTCTATTTTTTTAGATTGTTATGTACGAATGAAATCTGTATGACTTGAGGAAATAAGGACCTTTAAGGCTATCTTTTGATGCAGTGAGAAAAAAAGCAAAGCAAGGAGAAAACCAAAATTTGTAAAAAAAAAGTTCACAACACCAAATTTGGTAAAGTGAAAACCACGGGTGAGATCTAGTGAACAAGCTTCTTAAACCATTTTATTCAAAGATGATTTCTTACGACTCCTCCAAATCTTACCCTTTCAAGATTATCAATGGAAATATGGAATCATCATCCATGTTTAGTTAAAGGTAACAACTTAAAGGAGGGTTTCAAGTTATCATTTTAGGATCAGGAGTTCATTATTCACTTTTGAATATAAAATTATTATTGAAATTTGTAAAAAAATAACTCATTATATTTTATAATTTCCTAAACAAATATGAACAAAAATAAGATAATATTTTTTGTCACCATGACATTAGTTCATATTCACTAATGATTATTTTTCACCGAAAAACATGACTAATCACCTTTAATGTGATCTTTCATTCTAATCACATTTTTTTATCCACAAGACTCAACATTGAAACTTTGCTTAAGAGAATCAATCCAGTTTCTCTCTAACTAATCACTTGCTAACAAATAAGATGACATTTATATGATTAAAAAAAATAGTAATTATTTTTCAAACAGAAAAATAAATGGGCTTAATATTTACAACCAACATGAATTAAAGCCAAACAAACAAAACCTAACATGCCCATTCATCATGTGCCGGTACTAGGTGAAATTCCCCTAGCAAAGGTTGTTGCTTCTCTTGCACCTTCAAGTTACTTCTTGCACCCTTTTTAGAATGTTTTTTTAACTTTCCAAATTGCCATTTTGAAAACCAAAAATCTATAATCATTCCATAATGTAATTTTATATTTGAATTGGTCATTCTAGAAGCCAAAAAAGAGGTGTCGGAAGCAACTTGGATTTAGAGGAAACAACAATCCAAAGTGAAGAGTGAAAAAAAGGTGAGGGAAAAATAATGCAACAACGAGAAAGTAGCCCAGGTAAGAGGAGAGTGTTTTTATTCTTCCTCATCTTGTCGAAATTTGAATCTTATACCTCCTATTTTAGTTGTGTGCACAGAAATATCACAAAATGACTTATGACTTAACACTTCCCTTTTCCATCATGGATGACATGCATCGACCAACAACAACTTCCTCTGCCACCACCACGCCTCACCTAACATCACTGCACCATTGTGCCTCGACCAACACCACCATGCCTCACCAACACATTTATACATTTGATTTAATAATGTAAACGTAAGGGGGACGATGAAAGGGGAACTTGGAACACTTATTTATATTCCAGAATAGTTTTGGAACACTTTATTCTAGAATGATCATTCTAGAAGGTAAGGTAATTTTTGCCTTTTGGAATAACTTTTCTAGATTAGTTTTGGAACACTTATTTCTATTTTGGAATAATTATTCTGTGATAGTTTTGAAACACTTATTTCTATTTTGAAATAGTTATTCTGAAAGGTAATTTTATCTTATGAAATAATTTTTTCTAAAATAGTTTTGGAACACTTATTTCTATGTTGGAATGTAAAACTACCTTTCAAAATGACAATTATGGAATCGGGATTACTAATGAAAGGACAATTTTTGTCAACATACATAAAATGGGAGGTGCATAATTCAAATGCTCATGATGTAGATTACTTCAAGTTTGGATTAAAAAAAAGGCTATTGCTATTTCCACCTCCCTTCATCATTAATACACTTCCTTTTTGATTATGTTTTTCCAAAAAAAGGCAAAAATATCCTACAAAATACACTCTCATTTAGGTTGGGTTTTCCTCTTCCAGATTTCAAAACCCTACGTCCTCTCCCTTTCCCTCATTCAAACTTCAAGCTCCCCCCTTTCTTTTTGTTCTACCTTTCATCACCTCAACATTGTCCACCTGTAGCCTAAATCGATAGTCACCACTCACCACCAATTTCAACGTGGGGTCATTGGTGGAGAACTTGGTTCTTGAAACATTGATGGGTGATAAATTTTTTGCAAAGAATACTCTTTGTTTAAGCTTTGAGCGCATGAAACCAATTTTTGCACTGTTGTTATAGTTTTCCTAGCAGCAAACTTAGGTGGTTGTGTGAGTTTAACGGTTTTTCTTGATTTGGGGGAAAACTTACTTGATTTGAAGAATAAGGATTTTATTATAATCTCTAGAACAATTTCTTGAATGCAAGTCTCAATTTCTGAAAATGCAAGGCTTGTGGATGATGCAAAGGGGAGTGTATTTTCTGGGTATTTTTGGAAAAAAAATTCAAAATGAGAGTGTACTAGTAACAAGGGGAGTGGAAATAGCAAGAGAAATAAAAGTGTGAAAGAATGATGCGATCCAAATCCAAATCTACTAAAAGAAGACTTCAAAAATTGGAAGGGTAATTTGGTAATTACAGATAGCTCGTGGGATCAGATCAAATTTAAACGGGTCTCATTCATGCGCATTTCATTTCAATTCATTTTGAATTGAAACCGCGGAGAGTTTGCAGCTGCATCATCGATCATCATCACCTCATGGTTAGGGTTCTTTCTCCAATTCCTTCCCCTTTTTATCATTAATCTGTTTATCTCCTTCGTTTCATGGCTTTATTATACAATGCAATATATTGTCTTGTCGTACTCCTTAGTTTTGAAATTAGGGTTTTCTGAATCTTGGATCTCGTTCATCAATAAATCTCGTTGTTAAGCGAGGAGAGGCATTCCGCTCATTGTTTTCCTTCATTATTGTAGGACGGACACGATTCACAAGACCCGAAGCAGAGCCCTGCTGACATGACTGCCTTTGTAAGTTGATCTTCGTTTTCATAAATCAATTAATTGCTATTGTTCGTCTCTTGTTGTTATTGTTCCCTTCAATTCTTCTGTTTATTGATTTTGTTCGATGTGACTGATTTCTCTTGATGTTGTCAATGTGGCCGCCTCCTTACATAATTTATTCCTATTTTACTGCACTTTGCTTTAGTTTCGTGGTGATTTAATTAATGTTAATCGTTTTCTGACATTTGTCTATCCCAATTTCTCTGTTTCCAGGTGCAAAATCTTCTCCAGCAGATGGTGAGTTGTATAGTCTTGGTTCTTAGGGCTGCATTTTCTGACTTTTAGCATATGTTTCACTGTTGCTAACTGGATAATTTTGTTTCCAGCAAAATAGGTTCCAGACAATGTCCGACTCAATTGTTACGAAGAATATCCTTTTGGTTTGTCCTTCAAGTTCTTAATATAAGCTAGCCCTAGACTGGAATTTGTTAAGTAAATTAATTTCAGGCAATGGTAATTTGTGCTTTTGTGTTTTTTTATCCCCTCCAAAAATAGTATTTAATTTAAAGCGTTAGTATGGTTGGATGATAGGAGAGCTAAGTGGGGGTATTTGGTTACAGAAAAGGTTTTTTGTTTTCTATTTTCAAAAGTTTGTATAGGAAATAGTGAAATTTTTTTTTTAAATTGTTTTTATTTTCTATTCTCATCATTTCCTGATCAAATTTTTGAAAACAGGAGACAGAGTGAAAATAAGATAGCATTTTTTGTAACTAAAAGCGAAAACAGAAAACTTTTTCTTAAAATAAACATGCCCTAAACTTGCATTCTGTTAACTTATTTTACTTAACGGTTGTGTAGGAATCACTTTGGACATTTTAGTTAAGGAATTAAATGAACCTTGAAGTTTGGTTGTATGATGTTGAAACTATAATCTATTTTGGCTTCAGTTCACATTGTTTCATTTGATTATTTGTGTTGTTTTGATACCAATATATAAATTCTTTTTCCGTTTTTAATCCACTGGCTATGGTCCAATGCCCCTAAAAATGGTTTCATGTCATCAATACTCAAGCCAATAACATGATGGCTGCATACACCGTTAGTATCCATCTTATACGCCTTCACCCATTAACTTAAGCTGTTGGGAGGATAGTTCCATGGCATACACAACAGCATGGGTGATAAATTGCAACTGTGCACAAATGCACTTGACCTTTTCTCGTGAACACAATGCGACCACCTATGCCGTTGTGCACAATTTGTGACTCATCACCTAGTGCAATTTGTATATGGTTTGTGTATATGTGATGTCATGTTATTGGTTGAGGCAGCAGGATGGACATTGCTTTGAATTTTATTGCATGGGAATTGTAGACTAGTCAAATAATGGGAAGATGTTTTTCTTGACGTCAATGCACTTGATGATATGGGAAGTCGCATAAATGAGTTGGAACAAAGCATCAATGACCTAAGAGCAGAGATGGGAGTGGAGTCCTCTCCATCACCTGCGACCCCTGCTAAGCCAACAGAGGAGATCACCAAAGAAGAGGGTTCAGCTTAATTGGCGTGTTCTGATTTCAGTTGCTCGTTATTCATGTATTGTATTGCACAAGGATTGATATTATGCATCTACTTTTGTCTGCTGTAGTGGTTCAGAAAACAGATGTGCTGTATAACTGTGAGTGCATCTGATTATTTGTATAACTCGTATTGTTTTTATGACTTATGGGTACACCTATACTTTTATGTTGCGATTACTTTGTTGCCAATGCCATCATGTCCGTTTTTTGCTCAGCATGCTCTGGGTGGACGAATCCACGGCCCCACATCCAGTGGTTGCTGTACTCACTATTTCAAAATATTCTAGCCTTGTCCATTTTCAAACTTTTGAAAGAAAGCCAAGACTAAAGTCGCACATATTAATGCAATATGCCTCTATGTAAGACATAGTAAAACCAATTTACCAATGGCATTGCGGGATTTGCGATTCTGTATTTAAATTCAGCTCCACCCTCATGAAAAAGCCCTCTCCTGCCCTTGCACTGTTACTCAAATATGTTCCCATTCTTTGACCTTCCATCCCTATGGTGCAAAGCCGAACTGTTCATTCTCTCATAAAATTTGATTTTATAAACTTTAAAATCAGTGACGTAGCTAATGTGAGATTTTATTCCCCCGAAAATTACACCATTTTCAAGTTCAAAATTTTCCAAATGTCGAGGAAAATGCTGCATTCATTCATATGTGGGATTTTACCATGTGAGACTCTGCCAACTACGAAAATGAAGGGGCATCCGACTCTTCTAATGTTTGGTGAGGGTAAGGTCATACCTTCCTAAGTTGGATTGGGATCTGAGGATAGTGGTATTTTAAAGAGTTAAAACATTTTAAACTCGAATCCTACGGTGTTAAATGCGTTCATCATGAAACAATAGTTAAATGCCTATAGATTGAAAGTGTAAAACTTTTTACATTGTAATACTATTACCTTTTAAAAAAATCAAACAGCACTGTTACAGTACCCAATTCAGGTAAAAATGCTTGAGCTTCAACACGCATTTTGTACAGGTTATTATGGTTCATCCCTTATCCATATAAGCAGAGCACATGCATGAAACATATGTAGTCAACAGTTGTTCTTAAGAGACCCAAATTAACGTGAGATTCTGCTGTTTCTTTTAACAGCTAAGGTCTGAGAGGAGTGTGAAACGAGTAAAAATTCAACCTTTTTACTTAAGTAAAAGAATGGAAGTGGTGGCCTTATTCTAGTTCTCCTATTTGATTGAGAAGCAGAGAGGAATTGCAGGCGCAGGGCAACCCTTGACAAGTTTCATGTCCATCGTCGGTTACTGTTATTCTTGTTAAAGTGCACCTTATTGTTACGGGAGATTAATGAGATTAATCTTATCTATATCTTTGTATTTCAAATTGGTTTGTTATATATTTTAAATATAGGTTAGTTGTTAGTTTGTTAGACATAATCTTATCTAGTTATTAGTTTGTTATCTAATTTGTTATACTTTGTAACCTATAAGTACAGAGTTTTATTATCAATAAAATTACTCAACACATTTCTGTAAATATCTTCTTAACATGGTATCAGCCTAAGATCGATTCCTGTCACTTTATTCACAATGACTACACCACCAGATCATTCATCTCCATATTATCTCCACTCTTCTGATCAACCTGCTCAACCACTTGTCACACAGCTCCTCAATGGTGACAATTACCCCACTTGGAGTCGAGCTATCATTATGGCATTAGAAGCAAAAAATAAACTTGGATTTATTGATGGTACCATTCCCAAATCTGAACCAAACAGTCCAAATCTTCCATTATGGATTCGTTGCAACAGTATGGTCCAATCTTGGATTGTACATTCAACCACCCCAACAATTGCCAATTCCATTATCTGGATTAAGAGTGCACGTGACATTTGGCTTGATCTTCAAACTCGTTTCAATCAGAAGAATGCACCACGGATTTTTGAAATTCGTAGAGCAATTTCTAATCTAACTCAAGGCAACAATTCCATCTCTGCATACTACACGATGTTGAAGGCATATCGTGACGAACTTGAATCTTATCGCACACTTCCAGCATGTGCTTGTGGTATTATGCAAAATTTCAATGCCATCTATGATAATGATCATCTCCTGGATTTTCTCCAAGGGTTAAATGATTCATATGCTTCTGTTAGAAGTCAAATTCTTCTTATGGACCCACTTCCATCAGTGCCAAAAGCATATTCTCTTTTTTTACAGGAAGAACGTCAACGTTCTTTATCAGATTCTCGATCTGTCACATTGGATCAATCAGCAATGTCTGTTCAACATGCTTCATCCCGCAATGCCAATTCTAAGTCTCAATATCATTGCTCTATTTGCAATGTTGATGGTCATTCTGACAGTCGTTGTTACTCAAAAATTGGATATCCTTCCTGGTGGAAACATGATGTTGGTTCTAAGAAATCTCGGCGTGGCTCTACCAGTCATTATAATCGTGACTCAGGATCTTCTCTTCAAGCTCATTCAAATGTTGCTGTTATTACACCATCTTCGGATTCTTCACCTCCGAATAATTTAACTCCAACTCAGGTTCAACAGCTTCTTTCTCTCCTTAATACTGGTAATGAACAACCTGCTGCAAACTTTGCAGGTACTTCTTTCCGCTGTTTTGCTTCTTTTAAACCTCATTCTACCATTTGGATTCTAGATTCTGGTGCCACACATCATATGGTATCTGATCTGTCTCTTTTTCACTCATACAAAAAAGTATCTACCTCTGTTAAATTGCCTGACAATCAATTGGTTCCAATTCACCATATTGGTTCTGTTTTTTTAAAACCAGGTCTTTCAATCTCAAATGTCCTACATGTTCCATCTTTTCACTTTAATCTCTTGTCCATTAACAAACTTTCCACAGACACTAATTCTTGGATTACTTTTACTCCCACTACTTGTTTCTTACAGGACCAGAAGACGAAGAAGATTACTGTGATGGGTGAGCAACATGGGGGCCTCTACACCATGGATAATTCCTCTGCTGCTTTTGTCGCTTCTGCATCTTTTGGTTCTCATTTTGATTTGTGGCATTGGCGCCTTGGACATCCAGCCATAACTTTATCTCCACAGTTCAATAATTTAGATTCGAGCATTAAGTTTTCAAATAAATGCACTTGTACTGTTTGTCCTTTGGCTAAACAGTCTCGTTTAAAATTTCCTTTGAGTTGCATCTCTACTGTTAAATGTTTTGAATTAGTTCATTTTGATATTTGGGGACCATATAGTAAAAATCATTCTTCTGGTGCCAAATTTTTCTTGACTGTGGTTGATGATTTTTCTAGGAGTACTTGGGTATTTCTCATGCAACACAAAAGTGAAGTTAACTCAATTCTCCCTTTCTTTTTTAAAATGGTTGAAAATCAATTTCACTCGAAAATTCAAAAAATTCAATCTGATAATGCACGTGAGTTTTTCAATTCCAATACCACTCTTTTCTTTCAAAATTTGGGAGTACTCCAACAATCAAGTTGTGCTTATACTCCTCAACAGAATGGTATTGTAGAACGTAAACACAGACATTTACTAAACATTGCACGTGCCTTACATTTTCAATCCAACTTGCCATTAGATTTTTGGGGAGATTTTGTATTAACTGCTGCTTACATAATTAATCGCTTACCTACAACAATCTTACAAGGTCGCACACCCCATGAAATTCTTTTTAATAAAAAACCAAATTTTTCACACCTTCGAGTCTTTGGTTGTTTGGTTTATGGTCGAAATACCAACATCAGTCACAAATTTTCTAATCGGGCATCTCCAGGAATTTTTTTAGGGTACCCTCATGGTCAAAAAGGATATAAAATATTTGATTTATCTTCACAAAAAATTTATGTTACAAGAGATGTTATTTTTCATGAACATATTTTCCCCTATCAAATGCTTAATGCTCAGAATCCAAAATTAGTGTTACCTTTACCCCCACCAGACATGACCATTTCTTCTCCCATTATTCACCCATTTCCTGAAGAGGATTTACCCCCTCATGACCACCAACAACCCCTAAATCCTTTTCAACCATTCCCTGTTGCAATAGAATCTGAACAATCAGCACCATCCACCGAACAACCCACACCACCTACCACTATTATCTCTCCACCACATGTTCCGCACTATACAACACGTACGAGACACCGCCCTCGTTATCTTGATGATTATGTGGTTTCTCTCCCTTCATCACAGTCTTCTTCTTCTACCAATGGTTCAGGTTCCCTTTATCCTATTTCTAATTTTTTATCTTATGACCGTTTTTCAAATTCCTATCGTTCTTTTCTTTCTTCTTTGGCTGTTGATACTGAACCAAAGTCTTATTCGGAGGCTAAGAATTTTCCGGAATGGCGCAATGCCATGCAGTCTGAGATTGATGCCTTATATGAGAACAAAACTTGGTCATTAGTACCTCTACCAGCCGGAAAAAAGGCAATTGGTTGTCGGTGGGTATATAAAATTAAACGAACTTCAGATGGCAGTATCGAACGATATAAAGCGAGACTTGTTGCCAAGGGTTATACTCAGATTGAAGGAGTTGATTACTTTGAGACTTTTGCTCCTGTTGCCAAACTTGTCACAGTTCGAGTCCTCCTCTCCATTGCTGCAGCTAAACAATGGTCGTTACATCAACTTGATGTCCATAATGCCTTTCTACACGGGGATTTACATGAGGATGTATTTATGCAACTACCCCCTGGTTTTCGTCGTCAAGGAGAGACCCGCATTTGCAAACTACAAAAATCTTTATATGGTCTTAAGCAAGCTTCAAGGAATTGGCATTCAAAATTCTCACAAGTTCTTCTTGATTTTGGTTTCACTCATAGCAATGCTGACCATTCACTATTTTGCTTGCATCACAATTCTAGCTCTGTGTTTCTTCTTCTTTATGTCGATGATATCATCATTACAGGTTCACATCTTCATCTTATTACTCTGGTTAAGGATTTTCTACACAAAAAATTCAAAATTAATGATTTGGACCTTGATTTTTCGCCATTTTGAAGGTGACGGTCTTATGCAACTACGTTTTTCTTTTTTAATTTCCCATCACTACACAGACTAATCTTTCATGCTGAAAGCACAATCTTTTTCAAACACCAAAATTTAGGACTAATTCAATGATCATTTATTTAAGATCACACCGTGGTGATAGGCTGATTGCAATTTTAAATTCTTAGTTTTCAAATACAAACTGGGAAAATTGCAATCAAAATTTGAAACATTAAAAACTACAGATTGAAATTAAAAATTATATTAGTAAAAACTGATTTTAGTTTTTAAAAATTTCAAAATTTAGAACTGACAATTATACTAAATAGGCTTGAGAGACCAGAGAATTTTTTGTAGGATCAGTAGGTGTAATCACTCTCCCATCAATAGGCTCATTTTTTGGATAAATTAATATTTTCGATTGTGACCTTCATATTCAAGTTGAAAATCAAATCTCAGGACATTAATCAAGGAATTTAAGTGTCAAACCGTTTGTGCCAATAACTTTTTGGTAGAAAACTAGGTATTTTAGTTGAACAAATACATTGCTAGCTGAAAGTATAAGTTGCTTTTCTTATACCATGGCATTTGGAGTGGAAACTTTCGCAGTTTTGTATTGACGCTAGTTGCTTAAATCAAATTAGATGAATCATATTCAATTCATTCATCTCTGCCTTAGGTCACAAGCAAACATTAATTAATTGCTTAGTTTAACATGTTTTTGTTTCTTAGCGTTGATTCATCTTCCATTTACCGTGCTGCTAAAACACTCAACTTGAATGTTACAAGTTGATACCTTTGATTTGATTTATATTTTTAAGTTCAAATAATATATAATGTTATAAAAGCATCTCAATTCTCAATTGAAACTTACCCGTGGTCGGGTAACACATTTTATATATGCTTTTGTTGGCGACAAAAAAGACACTGTTAATTCAAAGCCCAAAAAAAAGCAACGTCTCAAACAAAAAGTTGCAGGAGAACACATTTATGCTTTTTTGTGAGTGACATTGAGGACGGTAATCAAGAGCAGAGACGATCTCCGTACAAAGATATTTCATGAAGAGTTTTGCTAAATATCTTAAGTTTTGTTTCTGATATTCCATCCTATCTATAGAATATAATATTTTATATGTTATAATATAAACCTTCATATTTTAAGATTCGAATCTGACTTTGATTATAAAATAAATTATATTAAAAAAATATGGCATATTTACAATTTATAATAGAAATTAATCACTATTTTTTATGGAATTATTTTATAATGATATCATAAAAAAACCTCCATAATTCCTACAAGTTGTATAGGTGTGACAGTCTTTATTCGCCGCATTTATTGGTGAAGAAGGCTAGAGACGTATTTTCACAGGACTTCACACAAAATAATGAATTCCACTAAGACCATATCATATCATAGTCATAGATGTTAAAGATATACCGTAGCATTTCATGTTTTACCAACAATATCAAACACCTTCCATGATAGAGGAAAGAGTAAGCGTATATGTATCATATATTAAGTAATGGTATACGTCACATGACACCCATAATTCAAAAACAAATTAAAGATGCCTTACTTTTCTCATTAAAGATGGCCATACCACACTCCTCATTTGGCACATGTTTCCCTTCCATCACTCCGTCCTAAAGGTTTCACCCACTAAGCTAGTTGTGGACAAGAATGCTAATCCACTCATCAGGTTACGGATTTTTTTTTTTTTCATTTTGCATTATGAATTGTCAAATAGAATATTTCTAATAAGCTTTTGGAGGACACACAAATCCTTTGTGATGGTAAAGCTATGTGCTCACCCAGTCATGCAAAACCGACCCCTAAACCCCATCACTTTCCCTTGCACCATCAACACTTCCTAGAAATAGGAAAGAAAATTTTACCACCTTACCATTATTGTCACGCTAGAAGTTTCTTGTGGATAACAAGCAGAACACCTATACACTCATTAAGCAACTAAAAACACAAATGAATAAAGGCATTGACATGACGTGCAAAGAGTGTTGTGACACTTTTCCTTGATGACATCTTGGACAGTCACATTAGTTGTTCTCCTTGTGGATAAGGATATGTGCGTGCTTCATTCTAGTCGGCTAGCTATGTTTGGTGCTCTATATTTCTTTGTGATGTTTAATCCACCCCTAACAAATCTAACATTTCACTTTATCTTTTTTTTAGTATGATATTGGATTGCAGTATTCACTGGTTTTATTGATAACTAATATTTATCAGATAATCTGACTGCTCACTTTCTTTGATCTCTTTTTTTAATCATATTTTTTTTTTCATTCAGATTACTTAAATCTGACACTTTATTTAAGATAACAAAACTCATTACTAATCTGAAACATTGAAATTTCACTCTATATCTTTGCAAGCTTTCAAGAATAACTTTTTTATTTTTTAATTAATGGACACTATCAATGATCTCATGATGCTTGCAACTTATTTTGCCTCAGTGATATTTTTAGGACTAGCATCAAGTTTAGTACAGGCTTGGTTATAGAAAGAAAATTACTTAATGGTTTCAATTTCAGGTAGACCAAGCTTCAATTTGAAACACGGAGAGAACAAGAATATATCACAATTTTAAAAGTGCAGAGAATATATACATGTCCAATCATGAACTAGAACCAGATACTTTTGTTATACATACATACCACCATCTTCGGTGTCTGATGTTTCTGCTAGCAAATATGAAGAATAGACATTATAACTTCCTTGTTTAACCACCAATGCAGTATCAAAGATATAAAATCGATGGAACCTCGCATCCTTGTACTGTAGATTGATTATTCAGAAATGAGAATACTGTTGGCTAATGCTTTAGCTTATTCTTTGCATTGTATTTGTCTTTCACTCAAATTATGCAAAGTTACAAAAGTTCCTCACATAATTGTGAGTGTCAGTTATGATACTGTACCAATGAAATTATTCTATTGAACCAGCTAAGGTGTTTATTCCAATCTAGGAGGACAATAGTACCGTGTACAAGATGTTTTCACACGCCAATGGAAACAAGTGATGTAGGGGAGCATCTTGATCATAAAACCATAAAATTTTTAAGATCATGTGCTCTGTCTAATTCTCATTGTTACTTAGCACAGCTAAGCTTTTGGAAGTTATGTTATCCATTATGCAACATTTTGCATGATTGTTTCCATAGAATGTACCCTAAAAAAATTGTTTTCGTAGAACCTCAATTCTGAAATCATCAAGCTGAAATCAAGTAAATGTTTTATGGGGACCACACAATGAATGGCATCAGCATTAATTGTTTGTTTCCAATCGGGTTGCACTGATGTAGTGACAACAAGAGAGGATAGATAAATTAAACAAAAAAGAAAGAGATGATTTTTTTAAGAAGAGTTGTATCTGGCCATATCAACAATAGGACAAAACTTGCAAAAAAAGATTTGAAGGTATTTATGGCATTATCTAAAAAAAAGGTACTTACGGCTATTACACTCCAATAAAAAATAATAATACGTGTATTATTTTATTTACCTCAATTTAGGACCATTAAAATGAAGGACATTGACTAAAAAATAATACACATGTTTTTATTGAAAAATAACATTACAAGCACCAAACAAACTTTATGCTATAATATACACATACCTATCTATAAATAAACACACTAAATGCATTTCACACCAAGTGAACATTAAGTGTTATACACTACTCTTGCGTGAGTTCTTCTTCCGTTCCTTTCTGTGGCCATGGATGGAAAGAAATTAGAGTACAAAGGTGAGGAAGCACTAAAGGAGATAGAGAGGTTGACAATGAAGGCTGCTGAAGTTCAAGAAGGCCTTTTGAAACAGATCTTAACTCAGAACAGGGAAACTGAGTATTTGAATAAGTATATGAGGGGAGAAAAAAATGTAACAGACATAGCAGAGTTTAAGAGGTGTGTTCCAGTAACCACTTATGAAAGAATCTTCCCTTATATCCAGAGGATTGCAAATGGGGAAGACTCTACTCTCATCACCAGTCACCCAATAACAGAAATGTTATGCAGGTACTATAACTCTCTGCAACCACTAGTATATAATTTGTTCATTCATTCCTTTATTATAAGTTAATTTCTAGTATTTTATCTTAACAATCTTAAATCATATATATATATATATATTATGGTATGTGCAGTTCAGGGACATCAGCTGGAGAGCCTAAAATGATGCCATCGATTGTGGAAGATCTAGAACGCCGTACCTTTGTGTACAATCTTATCACGCCAATCATAAATCAGTTAATAATAATAGTAACATCCCCACATCTTTTTTTTATTTCTTCTTGGTCTTGATTATGCCCTTAGACTACTATTAATTTGTCACACCCTTTTTTTTTGTTGCATTTGAATTAATATTTCAATGTTTATAAGTAGTTATCTAAAATTTCAACGTGGTTGAAGGTTAGAGTACTCGCTTGATTTTTTTGCTTAGCAACTTAATTCTTTGTTGTGTTTGATGTCATCACTACGCTTGGGTTATGATGATTCTCTATTCTAAGTATACGGCCAAATGAAAAAGATAAGATGAAAAAAGATATGACGTGACAACTATTCATAAGTGTAGGCAGGTGGAGGGCCCATTACCATGCATTGATTACATTTATATTTATTTATTTTAATAAAAAAATCAGATGATGATAGTATCTATCAGATGATCCTTTGCTTGTTATATTTGCGTTATACAAAAGGATCACATATAGTGCATGCTACCTAGCTAGTGCATCTTGACATGTATTTCATTTATATGCATATATTCAAATCTCATTAATCTTACCAAGTTACCATTTACCATGCCAATACCAGAACGCCAAAACACATCTATCTAGCTCTAGTTGACTTCGCACTATTACCTCATTTATAAGATAATATGTCATTTGTGTTCTTCCTGGTGGTACTAAGTAGTATTAGCATGCCTACCCGTTCTACTAAACTAGCATGTTAGTACTAAGTAGTACTATGCCAGTATTCGATCAAACACTATTAATATTTTTTTTTATCACATCACATCATTAATTATACCAATCATTCATCCCTTTTCTTCTCTTTTAGTCTCTGTCACAGTGTGTAGACACATGAGAGGCGTGTTTAAGAATCATTTTCCTTTCGTCAATGTAACCCATTTTCCCAACCATATCTCCAACTTGAGTTATGATTCAATTAGTAATTAATTAATTTCAGGTACGTTTCTGATCTTGACGAGGGCAAGGCAATGTATCTGTACTTTGTAAAAGCAGAAATGTGCACTCCATGTGGCCTACCAGCCAGAACAGTGTTAACAAGCTACTACAAGAGCAAGCACTTCAAGTGCCGCACACACGATCCTTGGAACGACTACACAAGCCCTGACCAAACCATTCTATGCAATGACAGCAACCAAAGCATGCATTGCCAGCTTCTCTCAGGTTTGGTCCACCGCCGCCACGTCCTACGCCTCGGTGCCGTCTTTGCCTCGGCACTTCTGAGAGCCATTTCCTTCCTGGAACGAAACTGGAGGCACCTTTGTGAGGACATTCGAACTGGCCAACTCAGTTCCTTCATAACAGACCCTTCATGCCGTTCATGCATGTCCACATTGCTCTCATCCCCTGACCCTCGTCTCGCCGATGAAATCACGAGAATCTGTAGCCAGAAGTCTTGGAAGGGAATTCTGTGCCAGCTTTGGCCTAAGGCAAAGTTCATTGAGGCTGTGGTTACTGGCTCCATGGCTCAGTATGTTCCTGCTCTTAAGCACTACAGTGATGGGAAATTGCCTTTGGTTTGTACCATGTATGCTTCTTCTGAGTGCTACTTTGGGGTTAATCTGAAGCCTCTTTGTGATCCTGGTGATGTTGCTTTTACCCTTTTGCCTAACATGGGTTACTTTGAGTTCCTTCCTCTTGGACATAATGGGACGCTGTTGATGGACTTTGATGAAGGGGAGCAGGTTCCCAATGATAAGCTTGTGGATTTGGTGCATGTTAAGCTTGGTTGCTTTTATGAACCTGTGGTCACTACTTTTGCTGGTGAGTTCCCAATTAATTGATCCATTTCTTAGCTAGCTAGTCCATGCATGCACATAAGGATTTCTTTTTCTTTATGGTGTGTCAGCTAATCGGGTATTGCCAAATAGTTAAAGAAGTTATGTAACTAACACAACCGTTATATTACTTTTAGAAGCCTTTTTCCTAATGATGTACTTAAACACACTAATTATCTGTGTTGGTGTATTAATTGGACTTAAAGTAGCCAAGTGTTGTACTCGTAAGGGGTACATGTGGTGAGATAGTGAGACAGCCAGAAATGAGAGTAAATAATTTTGATTATACAATTAAATATAAATAATTAATTGATTTTTTACGTTGAACCCAAAGTATCTCTTTGTGGGAAGTCAATAACTAATTATTCAAGAGGAATTAGAATCCATGTTAAAGGGACTGACTCTAATAGATATTTTCTTACATGTATTTATTGATTTTATTTATTTATAAGAATTAAATATAATACCATAAAATTTATAATATTTACATATTTTGTTCAATCAATTATTCCTTTGTTCACTAATTAATTTTATTGTATAATTGAACATTAAAATTGATTATTTTAATATATTTGAACTCATATTTATCATTGATGTGTTGAGTGTGAGATGATTATTTTTACTTGAGAGTACAAAGAGCAAAACACAATTATATAATTATAAATTGTACATCTTGATCTTAGTCGTTCATGTAAAGGTTAATCATTGTACTTCCTCTCTTGTTGTTTGTAAATAAAAATAGTCTACTTTATATAAGTAAAAATTCAAAATATATATTATATTTGCACGTCAAAATGATAATGTATGTATCCTTGTCATCAGACCATTTTCTAGGAAGTAGAAAAAGTGGATTTCAAATAATATTTTTCCTACATCTTAAAATAACTGTAATTTTAATTTTTATAAAAAATTCAAAATTAATTAATATTTTTATTTTTTAACAAAATATTTAAATATTTATTTCAATTTTATTTTATAATAAATAATATTATCTTAAAATACTTAATAATATATTTATTAAAATAATTTCGTAATAAATCTTACTCTTAAAATATTTGTTTTCTTGTTCTATCTTAAACATGTCATTTTGGGAGCGAGTAGTAATCCATTTGCTATTATCATGATAACATCCATTTATTACTAATGCAACTTTATTTCTTCTTCTTCTTCTTCCACACAAACTACCACGACCCAACATCTAGGGTTGTATCGATACCGCGTTGGTGACGTGCTTCAGGTGGTGGGATTTTACAACAACGCCCCACAAGTCCGTTTCATCTGCAGGAGAAACGTTGTGATCAGCGTCGATACCGAGAAGACCAACGAAGAGGACTTGCACAGGGGCGTGACAATGGCAATAAAGTTGCTGGAGCCCTACGATGCTCTATTAGTGGAGTACACAAGCTACCCTGACACTTCTTCGGTACCAGGACACTACGTATTGTACTGGGAAATTCTTCATTGCGGGATAAAGACGACAGAGTCATCACAACAACTTCAACTTCTTGACGGAAACGTGCTTGAGGAATGTTGCATTGCGGTGGAGGAACAATTGGACTACGTATATAGACGATGCCGTAGCTATGACAAGTCTGTGGGGCCACTTGAGATACGTGTGGTGGAGCCAGGGACTTTTGATGCATTGATGGACTTGTTTATTAGCCAAGGTGCTTCCATCAATCAGTACAAGACTCCAAGGTGCATTAAGTCTAAGAAAGCACTCAAGTTACTCAAGTCTAAAGTTACAGCGTCTTTCTTCAGCCCTAGGGATCCCAAATGGGCCCCTAAGATGTGTTCAAATTGAGGATTATTATGTATGGTGTTTTATTGATTGCCTCAAACCTCAAGTGATTGGTAGTTAATTGTAAAAGAATTTGGCTCTCGTTGGTTAACTGATAATTTGTACTCATAATCTTTTCTGTAAGGAAAAGCAGAAACATTTTAAGGCTCTGGCCTACCAAGAAATTCTAAACATATATATCCGCATCAATTTAATAAATCATATATCTGAATATAGTATATGCTCTATTATGAATTTAAACAAAAAAAATCAAATTTATTAAGAATGTAAGTGCGTTTGCGATCCTTCAACAAATCCGATCAATCCAATCTAATTATATTTTAGCCAAATAGGTTAGTTCGTTGAGTTGATTTGAATTTATTTTGGTTGCCCCAATTATAATTGGGATAGGTAGTTTCAAATTTGCTAAACTTGATCCATCCCAATACATAAAATATTAATAATATAATAATAATTATTCTAATTCCATTAGTATCTTATGCGTGCATATATCCTAACTTTAAAAATAGTCGAGGCATAACAGAATAGTGACCACGTACGTCCTTGGTTGATTCTTGAATGCCTACACTCAGAAGGACCATGTACAATGTAAGTGACACATAATTAATCTCAACAAAATGTTAAGCATGGCATAGTATGTATAATTAATCTCTTTCTAACAATTATAATCTTTATCATTTACTAGACCTGTACAATAATACAATTGTAACCTTTTAAGCATAATTAATCTCTTTCTAACAAAATGTTAAGCATAGTTGCACATAATACAATGTCTACACTCAGAAGAAATTAAACCTGTACAATATATACTAGTAATATTTTAGAGCATTTTCTATAACCTTGTAAATATTATAAGATTTTATCATATATATATATATATATATATATATATATAAAGATAATAATCTAAGGTTACCTTGTTTTGACCAAACCTTAATTAAGAAATCTATTAGAGTCTGAAGAGGCAAAAAAGAATCCCAAGTGTGTCCTGATTCAAGTTTGTCTACCATAATAGCACTAGTTGAGGTTAAGGGCTACAGTGCCTTACAATTCACAAGTGTGGTTTGATTTTTTTTTTTCAGCACCAATATTTTGACATCAAATTTGTTGAATTGTTAGATTTACCGCATTTGAGGTTCACTTTAGTTATGTGGGCATGATCATGGTTTTATTAAAAATTTAATGTTTATAAATTATTCTTAACCTTTATTTTTAAGCAATGTGTGTCTCTATATTATCTTTTAATTATAAATTAACATAAATTCTCATTGAGTGACATTGTAATTTTTTTTTTACAAAAATAATACATGAATGAGATTAAGTTAAATTGAGTTAATATTGACAAATTATATCTATTTAATAGAATAAAACTTAAAGAATAAGAAAAATATTTTAAAAGTAGCTGTTCAAGTAAGTAAATTTGAATTCAGTCTAACTTGCACTGACATACTTAACCCGATGAAATTGGGTTTAACATTATTAGTTCAATATCATGGGATATGTTAATTATATTGATCCAACTTAACTTTATAAAGGGTTAAGATTAACCGGTTAATCTGACCTGTGTGGAGTCGTACGTATCTCCAGGGGTTCAATACTACCAACTTTACGTTGTGTACTTGAGCGTACCCATGAGTATAATTTCCGATGTACTTGAGAATTATCTCCACTCATCCCACGTCAAGTACTAATAATGGATTCTCCCGTGATGTTATGTCTCCGGTTTTTTCATTAATTTGAAAGTTCCTTTTCACCCTTATAATAATAATAAAAAGGAAATACTCCACTCCACCAATAAAATGTATAATAATAAATTATTTTTGTTTCTCTCTTTTCATTTGAAAACCAAATAAAAAATGTAATTAAAAAGAAAAATCCACTTAAAAATGATGAGCTTGAAAAAAATTAGTCTTCCTTTTAGTAGTGCCGTGGAGACATACGCTTCTTAACCATTATATCTACTTCTTCCTTCATTCAAATGCTTACAAAGTTCTCTAACTTGAACAGCAGTTATCTACGCAAATACACAAAAAAAGACCGAAGAAAAACTGAAAAACTCATGTGTAACTTGAACAGCAGTTATCACTTCACTTATTATATTTGATTATTTATTACTTTTTTTTTCTATCTTTTCTTTTTTCTTCTCATTTATTTCGTCCTTCCACCCTAAGCTACTTTAAAATGGAGTGGATGATATGATCACCAACAAAAATTTAGGTTTACACCCAAATTTTCGCCAACGTTTCATATGATCAATGATTGGTGTGGTTCTCAGATCGACATTACTCATCACGTTCTTGAAGTTGAAGGCAGTCCAAAATGTACTGGAGTGGCTAATGTTAAGCACTTTATCATCAATACTTTATTGGTATTAAAGTTAAACCCTAGAGACATTGAATTTTGACAAATTCACACAAGCTTTTGTAAGTGTCCCACTCGTTTGAAATCTGTGCAGTCATACTCTTTATCATAGTGTAATAATAATGCCCAGCATGCGCGTGGCATTTTTTCAAAAGAAATGATGGATTGTGAGAGCTCCAAAAAGAGCGTTGCGTACGGAATAGAAATCACAGTGATGCAAACCGGAGAAGCATGGCATGTCGAATGAGAAAGAGCTTAATGTTAGTGAGGTTTCATTATCTCTTATAATCTTAATAATAATAATAATAATTTTTTAGTTTCTTCTATAATTGTTAGCAAGATCTAAACAAATAATTAATATTTTGAATTCTATAAAATATACCAGGATTCTATAACTTTTTAATATATATATATTTTTGATCTTTTTAATTAATTAGACTTTTTCTCACTTTTATATATCTATAATAAGAATTGAACATGATACTAAAATTTTACAACACTCATATACCTTTCTTAATCAATGAGTTAGACTTCTTACTAGATTTTTTCTCATTTGCTACACAATAACAATTTCTTCCACTAAAGGTATTCCAAAAATAAAATAATTCATAATTCAATGATTTTCTCTAAACAACAATTAATTTGATTTTTTTAAAAAACATACTCAGGGAGTGAGAGATTAGCTAGAGAGCAAATATAAGGTTATGAATCAAGGGTTAACTAACTTAGTCGAATGTGCGTGAGTTATTGTTGTAAATTTCTTGAAATTATATTTGAACTCTTTCATTTGAAGGAAAAAAAAAAAGCTACAAACTATGATTGTGAATTTTGGGTTGCTGATACCGTATTTCTTGTTATATACATACGTGTAAAACTTAAAATCTTGATTCTTTTATAGTCTGTTTGAATAAAATATTAGAAATATTTTTGAGAGTTTTTCTACTGAATATTTTTTTTTATATTTATAATAGAAAAACTTTCAAAAAATAATTGTAATTTATATCCAAAGAGATCCTTAATCTCTACCTTCGGCAGAAGCTAAATTTTCTTAGATAAAGGATCCAATACACTACTTGACACAAGTACCAGTAGTAGTACACTATAGAAGATCACTTGTTTTTTTTGTTTGGTCAGGAGAAGAGCACGTTACCATCTTACAAACTCTACTAGGAAATGGGCGATGGGCCATTCAGCTTTTGTTGCATTGCTCTTAAAATCTTCCCACTCACACAGTCTTTATCTTTCCCCGACCACTTAGAGTGCTATGCAATGTTTGACAACCACTTTCCGTACTATTAATTTGATCATCTACCAAAATAACAGAAATCAAATTAGGCAAAGGAGAATACTACACGTTGAGGTTGGTATAACAAAATCTTCTGCAAATATAGTGATCGTGGTGGTGACCTAGGAACAATGCATCTAACACCCAAATGATGGGGATGATATATACTAATCTATACGGTGCTTGATCAAGTTTATGGTTTCAAGCGGGACCATCCACTTATTTTCCTTCGAACTAGTGTCCATATTTCCAATTAGGATGAAGTCTAGCTTATTTCTTCCAAACCTTACATATCATCCATTTATAACCAACTTTCCAGCGGGGAAAAGCTTTATATTCTTCTTCAAAATGATTAAAGCCAAAGTTCATGGGGGCAAGAAAGCGACGGCAAGAATAAGTAAGTACTTATGTTAATTTGATAAAAAAAAATCATAATGAATAAACTTATCAACTTAATCTTTAAAATTACAATAGTCAATAATCACAGTCTTAAAAAGTTAAGAAATAAAAGAAATCTTAATATTGGAAATTGGAAATTGTAGGTCTTCAATTCCTATATAGCATTAAAAGTTTAAATAAAATTTCCGGCCGGCAAGAACGACTATAAATCTAACCTAATCTTTTCCTTGCTCACCACCCCTATTAAAGGTTACCCATAACATACTTTTTTACTGGTTAAAGACTTAAAGTGTAAATTTTTTTACACTAAAGTGGGGAAATAAACTCATTGATTTATACTTCTAATGTCAAGAACTACCAATTTACACACATATCGTTAAGGCAAAGATTATTTTGGATAAGATTGCTACTTATTAGTTAGGTTCAGTTTTTGCGTTTATGTTTCGATTTTTTATATTGTAGACAATTATAAATTTATGTGTACTAATGCGATGATTATGATGCAATTACAAACATCGTGAAATATTTGCTGTCACAATTGTAGTTGTGGTAATCGTGAAATATTATGAGAAAATCGTAAGTGAAGTATGCATTTTTAATTGCTAAAGGCATAAAGCTACTGAAATCATTCATATTTTCAAAGTGCTGCTGCCGTTCGTTGCATTACAAATTTACAATTTGATATTAAGGAATCCGGTCATGTGGTATGCTCATGTTTTGGTTCTTTGGGACAATGTTGCAATATTTGTATGCATTACATGTGATAAACTATAATTCCCTGTGGGTATCTTGGGAAATGGCGCATGCATATCTTCTAACTTTTGACCATTGCTTCAAACTTTTTAAAATAAAATAAACAGCAAATTTTATTTTCGGGAATAACATACCTGAAAATAAATAACATTCTTGAATGTTTTTTTTTAAAGAATAACATGCATGCCTGAAATTAGCATTCCTGAATGTTTACTAAACTATGTTTGATAAGTTTATAGGAATCTTTGTGATATTCTCTGGAATCATTAAAAATTTAAAACATGTGTATAATTGATTCACAAAACCACTTCACATTGTGTAAACTTTAGATAACAAGTAGTGTTCTAATTGAAGGTTTAGTTAGGTGGTTTGTTTTAAAGTATAAAATTAATTTTTTGGAAATTACATTCAATTCTTAGAAATATTAATATGAAATATTATTTCCATGAACATGAAAATATTATTTTTATTTTTGAATAACTACCTTGCAAATATATAAAAGGGTGGTAGGCTGGTAACATAGCGAAACATGGTGGCGGGTGGTGCGTCAAGCTGCACGAGACATCCAAGGAGGTTCGACATAACAAAGGTGGAACAGGTGGAAGGGGGTGGCAAGAGGGGGTGAAACATGCTATAAAGGATGAGATACGTGAAGGGGAGGCATGGCGACAAAGATCTTCAGGTCATGCCGACACAATTATATTAATTACACATTAGCAATGGCTAGACACACTAATGTACAATTAATGCGCTATATCGTTTTGAAATAGCCAACACTAAGCAAATTATTTTATTAGCATTGGTTAAGCACCCGCTTACTTGTAGTTAGTTTCAAGCAGTCAAATCACTCAACCACATTAAATGCCATGTATTGTTGTTTTTAACCGATGCAAATTCTTGATTATAAAATAATTAAAAAATTATTGTATTAGCTTTGCGTTGTCTTGGCCGATGCTAGTAGCACTAGTGTAGGGACGAATGTTATGATTTGGATGCTGTTTCTGTGTTAATTGTCTTCTAATGGTTGCTTTTGAAAAAAAGTTACATGAATTGTTCTGTTGAGTATAACCTATTTTCACCCATAAGTAGAAACAAAAAATATGAAAGTCTACTTCATTTTGGGGGTGAAATAGAGTGAAGGAAGGGGGAGATAAGGGATAAAAAAAGAAAAAATGATATGCGATATTTTTTTGGGTAATGACGTGATACATAGTTATAAAAATGGGATCAACTTTTGTCAGGACTAGATGACTTAGGCGGTTCGATTCAGGTGTAAGATTATAAATGCTAGTGATCCGTTTGATTTGATTGGATTTGGTAAAATCCGATGATTCAAATCGTGTTGGTATAATTTGACCCAGTTAAGAAAGATATTTCTTCCCTTTTTTTTTAGTTTTTATAACATGTTAATTTGTTAATAATTAATTATTAAATAATATATAATATATTTTTATAATATTATTTTTTTATTTTTATAATAATTAATTATTATCATATTGATCATAATATATTTAATATTTATATATTTTATGTAGTTTTACTTGACCTGATTATAGTCATTTGATAACTTTTATATTTAATCTTAAAAGATAAGAGTTTTCTTAATTATTTAATGATAATGTACATTAAATAATTTATAATAAAAAATGATTATATGATATTTATAATTTGATTATGATAATAAATTTAATTTTAAAGTATAAAAATATGGATTAGTCATATTTTGGTAGGTATATTATATATATTATTTAATTTATATATATATATATAGGATTAATCAGATTAATAAATGACGCGCTCGTTGAAATTCTAACACTGATCCAATGTCTGAATCAAATCGATGAATGAATGGATTTTCATAATACTTAATAGATGATATGATAAACGAGGGACAAGAACTATAAGAAACAACTAAATAGAAAAACAATAAATGTATTGATGTAATTAATGAAAGTGAGGGAACATGTTCTATATGAAACTGACCCAATTCCACCTTAGGGCGAGTTCATGAGAACTTGTTGATTCGGGTCTGATGGTTGTATCCGGAACAAATACAAAACTTATAACTTTGTCAGAATAAAAAATATAATATGAATTATTTATTTGTGTTATCAAAATCAACCCAGCTACAGAATTTCTTTAATTGTTCTCTACGGAGTAAACCTTAAATGAAAATTAACTAATAGGTTTTGTTTATATATTAGTAGTGGCCTATTTAATTTTTTTAAAATTATTATTGGAAATTTATTAAAATTTTAAAAATTTAATTAGTTTGTAATTTACCCTCCAACCAAATCAAAACCAAAAGGAAGAGTATTATTCTTCTGTTAGTGTTGCTATACTAGCTTCTTATCTCCTGATCATATGACTGAAAAAATATATGATTGTAGTAGTATAGCATAGGGATCGTCTATGATTAAAATCGTACTACTCTTGATTTTTTTTTTTTCTCATCTCTGTTCAAGTTAATTCATTTGACTAAAGTAGAGTCTGATATGGCGGAAAATATTCAAGTAATTACCACCGTTTTCATTTTATTGATATATATATATCTGTGTGTGTGTGTGTTTGTGTGTGTGTGTGTGAGAGAGAGAGAGAGAGAGCCAGCAAACCAATAATCCATGATCACAACATAAAGCATGTTCATTTTATTATTTTTTCCTTTTGATATATTTATTGTCTGTTTATTCACTTCGAGGTTCTGCTTATGTCTGAAACTTCCAAAAACTGCGTATGTTGGAGCCGTGAGTGCAGAGTTCAGTCTCAAATGACAAGCTTTTGATAAGAGATGATCAAGAAAATTCTCATTATAATAGATTATATCAGATCTTATAAAATATAAATACACCCATAGATCCAGCCATATATATGCAGCAGGAATGGAATCAGAAAGTTTAAAACTATATACATATTAGATAATATACACATATACATATAGGCTGGTATTTTTTGGTATATAGTTTCAAAATAATCTGAAATAAGGGATTCTTCTAGTTATAGATATGAAGGTCCATGACATAATTACATCACTGTTGTATTAACAGATATGTGACAATTGAAATGAATTTCGGTTTTGATTTTTCACCCCCAATTAGTCAAAGAGAGTTAATTAATTTCAACACCAAGGCTATAGGCCCAAATACCTCATTAATAATATCATATGTCACGTGTGATTCACAGAGCCTAAGACCATCAAGGTTCTTATGGGGTCTTCTGCACGGTGGCTCCTCCTCCGTCGCTTCTCAGTTTGTATATACTTTAGAACCCTACCTTGCTTGGCAGCATCGGCCTCATCAACGTGATGAAGCTTCTCGCTGACAGATCTCCTCAACTCATTGCCCGGAGAGCTTTCTCCAGAGATGTGAGATTTCATCCTAGTCTTTATCTAATGTATGCCAGAGGGACTAAGATATTAGAACCTTAGGGGCAGGTACTGGGGCCTTATATAGAAATCAAAATCTATGTCTACAAGTATATCGTCAATCAATTAACACAAGATTATTTTAAGTTAAAAAGAAATCTCAAGTCTATATACGCATCTTGATTAATAAAATATACATGTGTATATGTATAAAAACAAAACGGGAAAAAGTCCTTAATTTTTTTTTAACTAGAGAATCTACATGTTCTTTTGGTAAAGATTAGTTTCTAGATATTTTTTTTATCTGAAGTAATTTTTTAGTTGAGTCACATAAGATTATTATGGATTGATAAATTTATTTTAAATTACTAAATGTAATTACTTGTTTAAATTAATTGTAATTATATTTTTTACATTAAAATGACATCACGAAGTTAATTGTATATGTTTGCCAAATGGACACTACTATAGTGGAGTCTAACCAAAGTGCTTGCTTGGGCATTTGTCTTTAGTTCTCGTTCATATGCCTCAAAAGAGTTTTGGATAACACAGGAAGTATTCTCCACAAAATAATATTTATATATTTTTAATTAACAATATAAAAAAGATAAAAGTAATATAACAAAAATGATGCAGATATAACCTTATACGATAATCAAATTCACTCTGGATAAATCACGGTGTCATGACATGTTAAAGAATTTGTAATTTAATTAGCTAAGATTAAGTATCCATGACTTGACTTTTTTTTCCTGAATAAAAAAAAAATCATTCAATTAGTTAATTTTGAAGTTCTAAAAAAGAAAATTTGTCGTACATAATCATCTTATCCAATTTCACATATTTGATAAAAATTAGGTTTTTTTACCAACTGGGGGCAAAAAATTGTTATTATTATTGTTTGGGGGCAAAAAATTTAAAATTTCTCATCTAGGAGTAAGTTGTGCCATCTAGCACAATTTCAAAAACATAAATCGTGTCATGTGTCATGACTTTATTTTTTATTATCATTTAAAATCGTATCATAATTTACGACTTAATTGCACTATTTTTTAAATCCATAAAAACATTTCTTTTTGCAATTTTCATTCAAAATTCATAATCTATAATTTAATTTGATAATTTTTTTTTAAATATGATGTTTAGAAGTCATAAATATATGTACGACTTCAAAGTCGTATCAATAGGTTATTTTAATTATTTAATTTATTTAATTTTGTTTTTACGTAACTGTGCTATTTAGGTTATAATTAATTTGTTTTATGTATATTTATATAATTATTTTTCTATAAGTTATTAGTAAATTTAAAAATAAAATTGAAAATATTTCAAAATTTTTGATAATAGTATTTGCTTGTAGTATGTGAAATAAGTTATATTTAATTTGTTTTTTTGAGTAATTTTAACAAATATAATTATTTTAATTAATCATTTGGCATAATAATGGTAATTTAATTGTGTAAGAGTAGTTGTAAAATTAACACAAGATATAATTTGAAAGACATATATTTATGAAATAAAATTCAAATTAATTACACAGTCATTAAAGGAAAAAATTAATAATGAAATGATGTTTCACAACGAGTTCTTCTAGATAGACGTCGATGTCTTTCATCTTGTTGCTTTGGATTTGTGTTAGGGTTTGTTCTTCTTGTTCTACCACCTCTTCCCCTTGTTCTAGGATGATTACACGTGTGTGTTTGTTGTTTTTGAGGAATATCATGATCACCGTGGCCATCATCATCATCATCATTATTATCATTATTGGTTGTATTATTTTGATCATCATCATTATCGTCATCCTCATTACCCATGTCATGCATTTAAGTAGGTAATGTCGGACGATAAAAAGATGTCGATGGTGATGGGTTATATGCTGATGACAGAGTGTTGAAGGTGGTACCAAACCTCTTGAGTGTCCTTCAAAAATGTTCAACGTAAAACGAACTTAGAATGAGTGCTGAGACACATACGATGAGAACCCAAATTGTTGTGAACTTTGTTCACAACCTTGAGGCATGTATCCAGAGACATAAATCCAAAAACATGCACCAGGGATACATTTGGGTCAGCATGTGATTGATGGTGTTGATGGCCAGCAGGGGACTGAAAACAAATATTTTTGAAGTTAGAAATCTATAATCATTAATAATATCAATAAAAAATTTATATAATTTACACATTTTGTACCAGGTACAATTGTTAGATACAAAACATCAATTGTAATGGAGGATGGTGAAGATGGATCTTCTAAACTAATCTTTAATCATGTATTTTGGGCTTTTAAGTCATGCATTGAAGGCTTTAAATATTGCAAGCCAATTGTGCAGGTAGATGGAACATTCTTAACTGGAAAATATCATGGTACTTTGTTAACTGTCATTGCACAAGATGATAGTAGAAACCTTTTTCCAATTACGTTTGCAATTGTTCAGAGCGAGAGTAAAGATGCTTGGATGTGGTTCTTGCATTATTTAAGAAGATGTTACATCTCAACAAAATTTGTGTATTATATCAGATAAGAGAACCAGTTTGTTAGTAGCTTTGCGATCATAACGAGTTGGGTGGCATGGTCCGAATGTATCTTCTGTATACTGCATTCGCCACATAGCATGAAATTTTAACAAACAGTTCAAAAATGTTACTTTTAAAAAATAAGTCATCAATATGGGTAACCTTCTAACCATTTCATCATAAAAAGGTCTTGCATTATTAATTGTAATAAATATTTGACATCTTATTTTGTCTTTTTCCATATGATATGAGTTGCGAAAACCTCGATTGGAGGCAAAGTTGCTGGCAATGCAATCACAATTCCCATAAGCAGTAGATTGGTTGGAACAAATCCCCAAGTGTAAATGGACTCAGACATATGATGAAGGCAAACAGTATGGACACATGACTACCAATCTTGCCAAATGTATGAATTCTGTTTTGAAAGGAGCCTGAGCATTGCCTATTACTGCCTTAGTCAATGAAACATTTAATCAAATAAATGACTCATTTGTTACTAATGGCATGAAAATAATGAATATGATAAAGGCAGGACACAGATACTCTGAAGACGTGTATGCAATGATGCAAGAAAATCAACGAATTGCTATCTCCCATTATGTTCGCATGTACGTTCGAGAAACATTTAAGTTTGAGGTTCAGGAAATTGCTAATACGCGTCATGGACAACGAGCAATGAGTTACACTGTCAAGTTGAACGAATGGTCGTGTGAGTGTGGACATTTTCAAGCTTTTCGAATTCCATGTTTGCATTACATTGCAGCGTGTGCATTTTGCAACTTAAATTACGATGACTTTGTTAACTCAGTATACAAGTTGGCCTCAATATTTGGGTCCATATGTTATGCTTGATGATTCAAAACGACGAAAAATATTGGGAAGGTCAGACACTACTCCTATATATAACGAGATGGACAAACCAATTTCAAATAGGTTAAAAAAATGCTCATTGTGTAGAATGAATGACATAATCATCATAATTGTTCATACAAAGAAGTTGACAACTAATATTATTTGTATTTTTTTACTTTCTCATCTTCATTTAATGTTGATTAATCTTTTTATGGAAGACATTTAACTACTATTATTACTTAAATTATATTTTATGTTAATATAACAATTATTCTTATAATATAATTTTAACTGTCCATATAATTATTCTAATCAAAATTATTTAACATTAGTATGTCAAATCAAATGATTAATTAAGATAATGATATTTGTCAAAATAAATAAAAAAACAAAAATTAATATATCTTATTTGATATATCTAAAAAGGCCTACTATTAGCAAAAAATTTAATCAAACAATATTTCTATCCAAATTACAAATTAGAATTACTAACAAAAATTACAAAATTATTTTAAAAAGTAACAAAAAAATAAAACAAATTAAAATAATTTAATTTATATATATAAAAAAACCAAAAAACTCAACAAATAAAATTAATATTACAAATAACTAATAAAAATGAAACAAATTTCACAGCAGCAAAAATGTGCACCACGTAAAAAGCCTTGGAGCATTAAATGAAAAAACTAAACCAAATCGAAAAACTGCACCACCACGTAAACTTTTTATGACCAGGATTTACGTAAACTTTAAAGTCGAACATGTATTATTTATAATTTTAAAGTAGTAAATACATTTAAGTATTCTCATAACAGTTTAAAAGAATATAAATAATTTGAAATTAAAAATTAAATTATTTGTATGACTTTAAAGTCATAAATATATTTACAACTTTTGAATTATATATATAATAAAATTGTTATTTTATTTATGATATTAAATAAAAAAATTAAAATCATATAATACATGACACTACTTATGATTTTGAAGTCATCTTGGCACGACTTACTCTAAATGTAAATATTTTAATTTGTTACCCTCAAACGGTAATAACAATGATTTTTTCCCCCTTTGATGAAGAAGCCTAAAAGTTATTATAAAAATTACATGTCTTGTCTACTAAAAGTATATTATATACATACCTAGTTCCTCTGCTATTTAAATCCTCTGTTATTTAAATATAGTTAAAATATCGCTTCTAATATTAATAAAAGAAATCCTGGCTGACCTGACCAATAAAAAAAAGTTAAACAAAAAGGCTCAGATTATTGATAAGCACAAATCCTTCCTGACCAATCAAAAAAGTTAAAGAAAAAAGCTCAGATTATTGATAAACACCTGTGCAGCTCCACTCCCTATATATAAAGGTATCAATAGGCAGAAGCGGCGTATCAGAATATTTGACCTAATATATGTCTTGTCTTTATCACAAATTATCTAACAAATAAATTATGTTCTTTTTAAAAAGACTTAATTAACTAAATAAAACAGGATTTGGACATTCAAAAAGGTTTATTTGACATTTTAGATGACATATTTATTTGTTGTTTAAATAAATAGTTAAAATTTATAGTATGATTTTGAGTTTATTTTTAATATATAAGATAATATGTTTTATAATATGTTTTTCTTCAAAATATAACATAGATATTCAAACAGACTTTTAAATTTAGTCAAGCTGAGTTTTTACACACAAACACACACAAAAAAATTAAGCTTAGTTTAAAAAATCAGTATGATTTGTTATATGTAAAGTTTGCTCAACATTCAATAATGGCAAATTTTTAGAAGTGCATTAAATTAAGAAACTAAAATTTGTGAGTTTTAATTAAAAATATTATTAATACACTTCTATATCGTACTTTTTTTATTGTGCTTCTAATTTTTAATAAAAAAATATATTATTTGTTTAACCAATGCTTTTAAATATTGGTAAAAAGACCCGTTTACAAAAGATGTTTGGACTTATTTATACAAGTTTGAATGACCTATTTATTTGATATTTAAATATGTAATTAAAATTTAAAACAACCAAACTGTTTAGTTTTGGATGAATAGGACAATTCTTTATAAGAAAAACATATTATAAACTTAATACTAATATTTTTTAAAGTGAAACATACTTAAAATACTTGTATTTTTTTTCCTGCGTATTTCAAACAAAGAAAAGAATGTAAATTGAAATTTTCTCTCCAGTACTGCACTTGTGTCTATCGTGAATCTTGCATACCAAACGTCCAGTAAGAGGGGAAAGGGAGAACTCTGTATTCAAACAAATTTTATTTCTTGAAGTACATGTATTTTCCTTCATACTTCTTGACAATAGCAATTTAATTTTGGCACACAGGAAAAATGCTGAGCAATTAAACATGCATACGAAATTGTTGAAGTAGAATCATCCCTAATAAGATTCTTTCAACTAATTTATGTCCCTTAAAAAATAATTATCATATTAAATTTATTAATTATTTATATTAATATTCTAAAATTATCCTTTTATTTTCTCTCTATTCACTTATTTTTCATTAATGTTTGGAAATAGAATAATTAAATAAGAGTATATAAAAAAAATAATTAATATATCTAGAAATTATAAAAGAATTTTATAAAAAAGAACAAATAATTTTAAAAAAATATCTTATAATTAGGGATAAAGAGAGGATTCACAAACCCAATATAGCTCAAATGATAATACATAAGTTTGTGGGGCCTAAAATATAATATTGAGAAAATACAATAAACTTTAAATATAATTACTTTAAATGTAATTAAGTCTTTGATTAAAAATTAGTCTTATAATTAACCTAAAGAACTGAAATTTATAAAAATATAATTGACCTAAAAAACTAAAACTTTTAATAATACATGGGGTTGGAGACAAAAAAAAACTTTTAGTTACCTGGTTGAAAAAAAAAATGTATTCGCAAGTATCGTGATTTTTTTGGAAAGAAGATATGCTGCACTTATACTGAAATTCGTATATTTTAGATGAGATTTGATTCCTAATGTAAACATCATGAAAACCGTGTTTTTGAGGATGCCAACTAACTAAGATGCCTTAAACTAAACGGTAAATATCATTTGTCAAAGAAATGCAGGCACTCGAGGATGTCTCCTTCTGACATGTGGAATCAAAACAAAACAGAATAATTTCTTTATATAAGCTGCCAAATGTCTAGAAACAAAATATCTCCTCCACAGAAAATTTGAAAAGCTGGGGTAAAAAAGCAAAAAGCAAATCGAGTGAATATATGCTCTGTTGAAAAGATAAGGTGTAGGATATGTTGGCTGTATATGTATTCGAACTCTCACGAACTCAAGTTTTTTAGTCACTTATTGTGAATTGTAAATTGATCTTTTTATTTATTTATTTTTTGAACCATTAATAGTTGCTTAATGAACAGGTGTTTCTTGCATTTAATAAAAAAATTTCTTTTCTAGAGAAGGTTTTCCAGTAAACAGAGGTGATCTAATCCAAAGCATTAGAGTGAAGTGTAATGTCTAACTTGTCTCATTAGCATATCCTTTATGATATTCATGGATTACTGCAGGCTAAAAAATCAAATTATTGTAGTTTTAAAAAATATTTACGAAAATATTGCAGTTCAAAACATATTTACAAAACTATAGCAACTAAACACGTGGAAATAAGACGTGACCAAACACGTCAAGATAAAACACGTTTAAACACGTCCATATAGGACGCGACCTAGCCTAAAACACGTCCATATTGGACGTGACCTTGCACCCCTATAAAAACCCATTTCAGCCAAAATTCTCTCATTTGCGCATTCTCTTCATCTCTCTAAGTTTAGTTTCTCTGCCTTCTCTCTAGAATCGGAGGTAGCGTTGAGTGTTTTTTGCAGCGAAGCTCTATCGCTTTGTCACTCAAGTAAGTGTTTCTAAAATATATGTTTTTTAAATAATATGAAATAAGTTATATTATTGTGTTAGATAATTATTATTGATACAGAAAATTATTAGTGACTTAGGTTTATTAGAAATGGTTAGTTGTTTAGTGTGATTGATTTATTATATTATAATACTATTAGTTAGTGAATTAGCTTATTATTAAGAACCTGTGTAACGTGATTACCTAGGTTACATTGGTTTAGGATTTAGGTTAGTATTAGTTGGTGACATAAGTTTTCATTAGTTACTTAGGTAGCTTATGACCATTATTTAGTTACTTAAGTTATGATACGCAGGTTATGACCAACAAAAAATGAGGGTAAAGATATTAGCAGTATTTTATTTAGGTTATCAGTTAGAAGCGGCATAAGGTATGACCTAGGTTATGTAGGTTTTACGACCTAGGTTACATAAGTTATGACTATTTTTCACCCACAATATTATTAGTTAGTGACCTTGGTTTTATATGGCTTAGGTTTTATCGCTATTTTTGTTAGAAGTCTTTTATATTGGACGTAGCTAAGATATATATTTATTTGGTTAGAATATTACTAGTTAGTGACTTTGGTTATTTATTTAATTAGAATATTGCTAGTTAGTGACTTTGGTTATTTATTTGGTCCAAGTATTACTAGTTAGTGACTTTGGTTATCCACTTGATTAGAATGTTACTAGTTAGTCACTTTGGTTATTTATTTGGTTTGAATATCACTAGTTAGTGACTTTGGTTAGTTATTTGATTAGAATATTGCTAGTTAGTGACTTTGGTTATTTATTTGGTTTGAATATCACTAGTTAGTGACTTTGGTTATTTATTTGATTAGAATATTGCTAGTTAGTCACTTTGGTTATTTATTTGGTTTGAATATCACTAGTTAGTGACTTTGGTTAGTTATTTGATTAGAATATTGCTAGTTAGTGACTTTGGTTATTTATTTGGTTTGAATATCACTAGTTAGTGA
>CM023950.1:2121419-2255922 GCA_013407115.1 Glycine latifolia
ACTAACTAATTAAAACCTAGGTCCTATGTAACTAACTATTTAAAACCTAGGTAATAACCTACGTAACTAACTAAGGAAAATGTATGTCATAAAACCTAAGTCATATTAGAGCAAAACTTACTTGACTGACAAAGCTTCGTTGCAAAAAAAAAAACCTCAAACACACTCGAACCTTGAGAGAAGCCAGAGAAACTCAAGCTAGGCAGTTGGAGAGAATGCCCAAATGGTTCAAATGGCTGAAATGGGGACTTATATAGGGATGCAAGATCACGTCCTATATGGACGTGTTTCAGGCAAAGACACGTCCTATATGGACGTGTTTCAGGCAAAGTCACGTCCCATATGGACGTGTTTAATCACGTTCCATGTTGACGTGTTTGGTCGCGTTTTATATGCACGTGTTTGGTTGCTATAGTTTTGTAAATATGTTTTGAACTGCAATATTTTCGTAAATATTTTTTAAAACTACAATAATTTGATTTTTTAGCCGATTAATGCATTGTGGTGTATCAGGATCCTTATATGTTCTTAATCTTATTGATAAGGATCTGATCCTGAGAGTACAGTTTCTTGCACCTTTCTTACATTTCAAAAGGATTAATTTATAATGTAATTTTACATTTATAATTGGCAACACCTTTTACATCTAAGATTAGTCATGTAAGAAAGGTGCAAAAAGGAATTCACGAATGTAAAATGCATCTGCGTGCTTAATGACTACTGTTCACCGCCCAACAAAATAGTTTATGCTAAGTCTAGCATGCATTCTATTGTTTGACACTACGGCAAAATCATACCTTTCGAGTGGCATATTGTTGGAAACACTCAAAACAGACCAGAATCGAATTAGATAAGTAAATTGAACCGGGTTGATAAAAAAGAATAGTTGGAGGCGACTTGGAGCCATAATTAGTCTGGTTAAACATTTGAATCGTTTTGTAGTCGATTCAATAAGAACCGAGCAAACTCAAAAGCTTAAAAATGTTGCTTTCAAGCAAGACTTAAGTCGAGGATCTGACACTTTTAAAAATAACATATGCCATTAAGCTAGAATATTTTTAACGGTGTTGATATATGAAATATATTAAACACTTTTAAATACTTATTTTTTCTTTTTTATTTTTCATTAATTTTTATAGCATTTTTTATTACATTATGTCACTTATAATATATACATTTTTTTCTCTCTTCTCTCTAAATGTTAAATATAGTAGAGTTTAGTGTTCATAATTTATTTCCTTATTTTTTGGTATATATACATAATATATTATATATATTGTTCACATCCATATCTGGGAGGTTCTAAAGTCAAAGTTATAGAGTACTTATTCACATTTTTTTTAAATTATATGATTGATAATTATGTTAAGCAGTTTCAAGTGTTAAAAAATCTTTCTAATTAATTCTTAAATATTAGTAAAATATATTTAACTTTGGGATTAAACTTAAGAATGCTCAATATTTCAGGAATTACTTATATAGTTGCATTACTATAAGGAATATATAAGAAAAAAGATAATACTTGCTAGACCAAATTAATAATTTGTTCAAAATCAAGTTGTAGTGTTTCTCTCGTCATAATTGTAGGTGCTACAAGCCTACAAGAGTGAGTAGCTAAAAATAATTGAATGTTAATATACTCTTTTAAATAGTTTTTACTAATTGAAGCTTATTGAAAATTATAAATGTAAATATCATTTTTTATTTAAGGATTTTTCTCTTATATTTTTAAATAAAATTTATTTTAAACAAAAAAATAGAGAATATGTTCATAGAGCAACCATATATAAATACGTATTATTGTAAAATAACTATCAATAAGCGCAACTGGTGTAGTGGTATCATAGTACCCTCCCACGGTACTGACCGGGGTTCGATTCCCCGGTTGCGCATTTTTGGTGTGAGTGGTGATGACAGACTTGGCGGGGTCCATTCAAGAAAACTTCCCTATGGTTTGGTTTGGTCCAAAAAAGACAGAGTCTCATTCAGGTCATGTTTTTATTTTTAACATGTAGTGTTCATTCCCTTCTGGTCGTTACTAATTAATAGCTTTGCTTCACTGTTTGATGGCCCCACGTGGATGCCTACGTGAGGGCTTTCGTTAGGCTAGGGTTGTGGATGCTTCTCAGGTCACCAGTAATGCTCTTGCGTTGGTTAAGGGAGTTATTATTGACTCCATTTTGATTGCTATTAGCTCTCACTAAGGGATTGATATTTTTTTTATTATTACAAAAATGTCTTTTCTATAAAATTATGATTTCGTTGATAATCGCTTATAAAATCCACAAAGAAAATGTGTTTTCACTATATATTTTTTCACAAAAAAATAATTACAAAATTAAGTTATATTTTTTACTTGAATTCTATTTGGTGCAAATTATTTGAATGACAACACACATTATCTTTTGTATAGTAATAAAATTAATTGTTATATAAATTATATTTTTTTATTTAAATATAAATTAGTAATGACATAATTTTTTTTAATTTTAATCAAAATAATATAATGAAATGAGTTAATTACGATTAATAAAGATAATTCTTATAATAATTAATTTGATTACTTTTATAAATAATAACTTGTATCTAATTAATTTAATTCTAATTAAAAAGATATTGAATATTATTAAATATAGTAAATTATATCACAATTAATTTGATTATTTTTAAAAGATAATCAACTTGCATTTTTAATTAATAAAAATTATAAAAAAAACAAATACACAACAAAAATACGATTTTGTCATGTGTTTCAACAAAATCATGTTTTTGTTGTATTTTTATTTTATTTTAAAATACAAAATGAATATGTTTATTCTTTAATGTATATCAATGGAAGTTACAACAAAATTGTGTTTATGTTTATGTATTTAAGAGAGGGTGATAAGAAGGATGACACATGTAAGAGAAAGGGAAAAAAGGAAACATGAAGTGTTTAAACATAGGGATAAAATGATATTTTCTAGAGATTTTAAAGTTTTATAGTGACGAATAAAAAATTTAGTATGGGTTAATATCAACTCCCGTTGGTTAATCGCTTTGCCTCCAAGTATCGTTTTGCTTTTCAAACTTAACCGCCATGAGTCGTAACTCATAATTATGTTCAATTGTATCTTCCTGGTTTATCCCAAATTCCCAATAAGTCTGCATTTGGTTTAAGCTGGTTCAATGCTACTGTAGTGCATGTTGTGTGTATGTTTAAATGGGCATTATAATTTGTTTGGTTATTTAATTGTATCGTGTTTAATAAATTTGGGATTTGGAAGCCGTTTTGAATAAAAAGAAAAAAGAAACGCTATTCTCTTATTTTGAATAATTCCTTTGTGTCTTGTTTAATTGGTAATAGAAGCAGATTTACGTCCAAGAAGTAACACTGAGAAGGAAATGAAAGTTACGAGTTTTTGGAATAAAAAATTAGAAATTGAATTAAGAAGATTAGAAATAAGAGTCTTCTAATAAAATATTAAATTAAATAATATCGTATTTGTAAAAAGATTTTTGGACTTTAATCATAAAAAATAAAAAATAAAACTGAATTATTAGATGTGACGATGTATCTCATGTAACATTATATAATTAAATAATACATAAATTACACCCGTGTAATTTATTTTCAAAGTCACAAAAGTAATCATTAGGCAAGTGGCTACATATTCATGGAGTGAAGTTGATATAGGAATCAAATGTCATTTTAGAGACCACATTGATTGAAAATTTCAAAGTATAATTATAAGCACCAATTATATTACTTATATAATATTTTTCTTAAGCTAGTAAATTTGTGTTCACTAAGAATTAAAATATCCTTAATTTAATACGAAATTTGTGCTTTGTTTTTGTCCTAGGTTAAACATCACGTGTTTCCCAATTTACTACGCCAATGGCTAATCTTGCATACGATAAATGTTTATCATTGACACAATTAAATTTTGTATAAAAGATGAAATTTAACATAGATTTTTCCACTAATAGATTATTCTTACTCATATAAATGCAACAAGGTTTTATAGCATTCTTTAATATCAAGTTCCAAAGGTTAATTTAGAAAAAAATGTTTATTTAATTATTTTAATTGGAAATGATAATTTAATACAATAAACTTAATATTTGTGAAATCCCTTTTTTTTTGTTTATAAAAGAAAACAGAGGGAGGAATTATGGTCCTAGATTATTTTATACTAATAAAAAAATTAATAAATTGAAGAAAGAGAATATTAATTTTATAAAAATTAATCTTATTATCATTAATTCATTTTTAATTTTTTTTCTCGATATCATATTATTAATATTATAAAAATATAAAAGTGAAAAATAATAATTAATGTTATATTGTAAAACTTAAATAATAATTATTTAATTATTAATCTCACTCGTGATTATATAATTTATAATCAATTTTAATCAATAATAATAAAAATTAAAGTGTGTTAAAAGGAACATGTTAAAGAGTTTCTTGTTAATCATGTATACGTCGTACACTACTCGTACCAAAGAGCTTCAAATCTCCATCTTCAAAGCTAGAACTTGACCGACAGGCTGCATGCATCAGATCCCGAGGTGAATATATAATAGAATTGAAAATTGGCTAAAATGCTAAATATCGTTGGAAGAAAGAAGGAAAATGAAGTTCATAATTAGTGAGTGTGGTAATGCTTACATTAAGGGAAATGAAGGGTTCCTTTTTGTGTTCACCATTTTTCATGTCAATGAGAACAACCTCAAATTCAAGCTGCTTCTCGTGCAGGGAAGCAGAAGCTCGCATGGTGGCTGTTGAGAAGGGGTTTCCATGAAGTTTTATTGTTGCCATGACATTATTGAGCAGATCGATCTGAAAGTTATTTTATTAAGTGAAAATGAAAGGTAGCTAGGGAAGAGGAGGACTCCTGGCTAGATGGTTTATGAGCTATGATTCCGTGAAGTGAGGCTTATGATTAGTATATAACATTAGGAGGCAATTACTTTCGTAGAATTTTTTAATGCGCGCGAGAGAGATTTGTAGGCCAGGTAGACCAGCCAGTTAATTTGTTTTTTATTTTTTTTAAGTGCAATTGAATGCTAGCAATATGTAGTGTAAATCTTAAATTGAGATTTTAAACTTTTTTTTAGTAAATTTTATAGTGTTATTAGGATTGAATATTTTTTTCATTTTTTTTTACAATGATAGATCTCATTTTGAGATCTTAGGGATAAAGAAAAAGAAAATATAATTTTTTTTAAATAATGTGTAAATCTTAAAAGGTTCTTTTATTATAACTCATTTTCTACGTTGAAAATTTATTTATCTTATTCATTAAAAAATCTAATAAAGACTAAATCTTAAACTCTTACTCAACATCTTTGTACTAAAAATACTCTATCTTACATTATACATGCCTTGTATTAATTTATTTATTTTCTCTTCTAAATTTTAAGATTTCAAATCAATTGAAGTTTAACAAAAATATCAAACAACCTATATATTTAAGACTACATGTGGTCATGTATCCTTAATATGAAGCAATATTGTGCTCGAGTCAAGTAATACTTTATATAATTAAAGTGAAAATTATAGAAGCGAGTGAAAATGAGTAGACTGAGTGATTATTATGACTAGCTAATGAGTTTATTAGGTTTTTGAGTCCATTGGCAATTTCTTCTCTCAATTTTTAATGCTCGATCTTGAGAATTTAGTTAGAAAATTTGAATTCAATTTTATAAGAATCAATAAAATAAAATAAAAATAAAAAATCTTATAATTTAAAACACCTGATGAAATAGGATATTAAAACATATCATCAAAAGTTCAAAACACTACAACATAAAATTTTAAATTAATCAAATAAGATAAGGGAAATTAAAGACCCCTCTAAAAACTGATTCATTTTCCTAATTAATTCTAGTTATATGAAATGAAACAAGTTTCAAGAACACCCAACACCACATTTGCTAGGCTAGATACTGCAACAAATTAGGTAGTAATTGAACCTCACAAAACACACTCATTCCTCCTGATTCTGACCAAAACTCATTCCTCCCACAACCTTATTGAAAGCAGGCCTAGAAGAGATATCCTCCCACCAAGCCTTTACATGAGGAAGCTCATTGATCATGGAAGCACAAGGGGTCTGCATAAAGTAGTGAGTTTCAGAAATATGGCTAAGATCAGCAAGGCTATAAAAGTCCCCAGCAAGGTACTTGGTGCTGCTCAGCTTGGCCTCGTACACATCAAGCACCATCTTCAGCTTCTCAACGTTGGTGTCAATCACTGACTTGTCGGGTTCTTTGCCTTGGAAAGGGGCCACGAAGTACTCGTAGATAATGGGCGACACTGCTGGCTCGTAGTAATGAGACTCTACCTCTGTCCACACCTTCACCAGTGCTGCTTCTTTTGCATCCTTGTGCCTTATCAGATCGGGTTCTGTTTCCTTGAATTTTTCAGCCACGTATGCGGTAATGGCCCTGGACTCTGTTATGCAAAGCCTCATAAAGATATCATTTAAAAATTAAGAAAAGAAAAAAGAACCATTTTGTGCCATTGTCATTTCAACTTTTAGATATAGTTGTAGTATAGAATAACATATGGTATGTTACAATTTATGGGACATGCATTTGGGTCCGGAAAAAGGATAAATTATTACACAGGGCATATATATATATATATATATATATATATATATATATATATATATACACATATACGAACCGAAGAAAAAGAAGATTTACAACAAACTCACTTACCACGATAAATCAAACTTACATTTACAGTAAGTTTTTCTGAATAAAAGGGGTATATATATACAAACAGAAGAAAAAGAAGAGTGAAAGTATACCAAAAAGAGTGAGATCACCATCTTCCAGTACTGGAATGAAACCAAAGGGCTGCATGTGCAACACAAATAATTAAAGTTAGTGTGGCGGGGAGCTAGCTTACTAAGAAAAACAAAAACACAAGTGCTTACGTTCTTGGAGAGAAAAGGAGGCTGCTTGTGCTCAGCAGCGAACACATTGACCGGAACAAGTTCAAAATCGACCTCTTTCTCATGGAGACAGATCATGGCACGGGTAGTGTTTGTGGACATTGGTAGACCATAAAGCTTAAACGCCATTCTTATTTTTTGTGTGTTATTTTATCAGACACAGATTATATATAAAGCGATTCTAGTAGCTAGTACTACAGCTTTGGATAGCGAGGGAGAGAGACATGTATGAATAATGAAACCAATGCAATGCAAGGTCCATTTAAGAAGAGGAGTGTGACACTGTGGCCTTGGGCACCAAGCCTGCGCGCGATTTGAGTGTGGGGACTGGGGGAGGCTTGGATTTGTCCGTTTTGACATGTCATGCCAAGCGGAAAATATAATTTCACCGATAACGTTTGCGTGAAAACAAGGTGAAAACTCTTGGTTTCAGATTTGGAATTGGACGTTTCTTGTCAGGTGCGGTCCTCAAATCTGTTTTCCACTGACTTTGCAATACAATATATACTGTTACTTAAACTGACAAGCCAAAAATAATAGTGTTACTTACTCCTTTTATATTCACCAGTGCAAAGGTACTCCGTGGTGAATGTTAGAATTATTATCTTAGAAATGCTTTTCATAATCACTACCTACTCTTACGTAGTAGTTATAATAATACCCCTTAATGAGTAGGTTCTTTCCTGTCAAAAAATTGAGTATGATATTTCTGAATTTTCTACACATGCATCTTAGAAAATAGGCAACTTGTTATCATGTCAGTAATTTTTTTACCCGCCATGCCATTTTACTCTGCTTCAACCATTAATCGAAAAGGTAGAATTAATCAGATCTACCATATTTTATGGCATTGGAAAAGTAAATTCAGAATTTTATAAATGTAGAGAACAAATAAAATAGGAGGTGCACCTGATGATTGTAGAGGATATACAGAGAGAGGAAAAAACTTCCAATAAAAAATTACTGATGCTTTATAGTCAAACACAACTTTCAGAGCATGATTTCAGACAAAAAATTATAGGATTTTTAACTTAATTGCTGCAAGCACAATTTTAATATTACTGTATCAGTTTGGTACAGTTTTGAATTTTGTTTTTTTAGGAAGAATTTTGTTTTTATTGAATGTTATAAATTAGAGTTATGAATCTAAACTTGCTACTAAGTACGCTTAAATATAGAAAGTAACTTTACTCCCAACTTAATTAATTTTGAAATATTATTTTCGTGAAATCATATAGTACATGGACAAGGATTTATGCAAAATTCTGTTTTGCTGAAAAAAAAGAATTTATCCAAAAGTTATTTTAGGAAGTTGTACCCTCTCAATTGAATTGTATCCTAATCTATATGTTTGAGCTTATAAGCATCCAGTGTTTGAGACTAGGAGACTAGATATCTTTCGGATTAGATCATATCCTGATTCATTCACCTGCCTCCGTCTCTATGCACATAGTGTTTGAGATTAAGGGACTGTGTACCATCCAAATCGATTTGCATTTCGATCCTCCCATATGATCCCTCAAGATTAGAACTAAATCGATAATACTTTAAAAAGACAAGGGATTTCGATTTGATAATACATCAAAATCCCAAAAATACGATAAGATTTCCTAACATATCATGTCAACTCAAGCCTTTGAGGCGAGATTGACATAGATACAATTACATCCTATAAATATTGAGATATGATGGAACATTTTGATACACCATAAAGTTTTGAGCCATAGATCACGAAACATACGCACTTGAGTGTTTTGAATTAGATTAACTCTCTTATGATAAATTTTTTTTTGGAACAAAAACAAAATTTATTAAAACTCATGTGAGCTACACATGACTCATTTTTGTCAAAACATTAAACGACATTAATTAGTGAGGGTAGTGTGTAATATTTGGTGAACATTTAAGATTTTTTATGTAGGTGTTAAAAATATCATAAATAGTGTCTCATTTCATCAATATCACAAGAGAAGTTTGAGCTAGGTTTTTGTAATTTATTCTAAAACAATATAATGATTAATTAGCCAAGATGTTAGATGTATCTCAATTAGTGTCAGTCCGAGCCCTTTAAGACATGGAAAAAATTATGTAGACGAAGGAGGTTCCTCCACTAAGCCATTATTTCCACACTTCTGTCAAGGTACTTGCACCACAAAAATAATTACTTCTGCTTACATTTATAAGACGCTACTTAATTGAATGTTTCTATTTATATTAAGATTACTAAAGAATCCTAATTAAATACTGAAACGCCAGCATGATATCATTGCAGACTCTCGTCTATATATTCTAACGTCATACGAGGCTATTTCTGGTTTTACAATGGTATGTTATTCAAGCTGAGTCATTTCCACACTATGCAGCGCACTGGGCCAAACTGCAATCGACAGAAGCTGTTCCTCAGAGCAATCAAGTGCGGATTATTAACATCCACGTAACACTGACGTCCACTTCATAGCAAGCATTTTCAATATACAAAGCGTACAAGGAAACAATCCAAGCATGCAGAAGGAATTTGTCTAATGTCTAGAGAGGCATGAGATTCAGTGCAACGCAGATGGTATTGGTGAATATAAGAATACTATATTTAGTTTAGTTTTGGTATTTATCTTTCAAATTATTAATATAAAAATAAAATGTGAGGTAAGGTAACATCACCAAACTTCAAATTCCTTGTTCATGAAATGACCTTTCTTCAAAATGTCAATTCAGTAATACAGTTTATAGTGATCCATATAATAAGAATATGAAAATAAATATTTATATATGAGAAGAGAGCGATGAGAAAGGGGGAGGTGGAGGGGGTGTAGGAGAAAGCAGGGGTAAATTTGACTTTCACTCTTTTTGGAAAAAGAATGAGGTGGAGAGAGCAGTATTGGAGGTGAGAATAGCATTGCTCATAATTTATTCTTCTAATTTGAATCCACTTCTATCCGAAGGCCATTTGGATATTTATTGTTTTCAAGATCGAATTCAATTGAACACCTCTATTGTTTTTTTTTTCTTATTAAAATCAATGTTAATTATTAATTTGTAGGATTTGTTAGTGAGTGGATTTTGAATCTAATTTTTTTGCTTTTTTTTAAAACATCAAAGTTAATCTTATAATCCAAAATGGATTCGAATCCCTCTATTGCTCACTCCTAGCATAGCACAAAAAATAAAATTTTCTATTTTTTTCATAAAATTGCAAAGAAGAATAATTATATAATCGTGGAAACTTGATGGCACATCATAATCTTGTAACAAACACAATAAACTTTGTTGGCCATTCACGAGAGTTAAATCCAATCACAAAATTCATCTGGACATCAATCAATGTAAGAAGACAAATTTCAAAGTTTATAGCAGAGTAAATTTTTTCCATGCATAACAAAATCCGACGCGGATAATTTGTCCCAAGTTGGAATATTCTCATCCTTATAAAAACTTATGCCATTGCAGCGAAGGGAAGGCAACGGTAACAGCAGAATCTGTGAATAATGTTGCATAGTTGTTGACACGATCAGAAAGTCTGTAAGCTACCTCGTCAATAAATTTCAAAATAATTACCCTATTTAGTTTGAAAAAGTGCTATTATTGCCATGACTAAGACACAAAAGAAACGTTATTTAGTAGTATTAACTTCGATATTGAAGTGGTGCAGTCGTTTGCTTTGGCGCATCTGAAACGGCAATTCCTAGCCAGGTTCGTGGAGCCTTTAGATTGGCCAAACAGATGCAGACAGAATATGATAACAACAAATTAAACTCTCATATTCACACATGATTGAAATGGTGCAGGTGTTTTCAACTTTAATTAGACGCTCTGAGAGCATGAAGTTTTTATCAAAATTATTCAGTACAACGTCATATTATGTGTTTTCTTGATAAGCTAATATTCAATTTCATTAATAATACCAAAAAAGCACAAGATTGGCAACGTCATATTACGTGTGATTTGAATTCATTTATTTATGCACGCGTGAAATAGTTTCATTTTTTACCAATAAGAAAGGTGTAACATATAATTGATCAATAATTATGTTCATTGAGCATGTGATGGCAAGGAGTTTAAATGTTTAAATTCTCATGTCCATATTTATTATATATGGAATCACAACAGAAGAGACCACTTTAATATGTCTATTTGGTGAGAAAAAATTAGTTGACCTTGTAACCCAAGTTTTAAGAAAAATGTTAAAGAGAACGGATTCGTTTTTTCTTTTTCTAATTTAACTTTTAAGCCATATTATATTAACACATGTATTTCGTATGCTTTCGTGCATCAAAGCTTCATATACTAAATAACGGTGCTCTTGTTTTAACTGTTGCTTATTCATATATGTTTTAACTGTTGCTCATTCATAGAAGAATAACTTTTTTTTATACAAATTTTGTATTCACATTTCTGTTTTTTTCTTTTCTAGATGACAGAAGTATAAGTATTGAAAGAAATTAAAACGAAAAATAACAAGGAACTGAGCAAAGATGTATTTAATTGTTTCTGTCGTTTGAATGGATCATGGATACGGTAATAAAACAAGGGCCGTTATTAGAGAAACAAGAAAAAAATAATTTCTCTATTTTTATAATCAAATACTCCTGCCGTAAACCGGCTTATTCGAAGTTTTTTTTATTGTTCACTTTATTAAAATTTTCTCAAATTATCAGTTATCATTTTTTATATTCTTTAACTTCATAGATAATTCTAAGAACTCTTGTATGTTCGGCAAACATTGTTCATATTTAATTTTTTTAATTTGTAAGAATCAAAAATCAAGAAAATTTTATAACAATTTACACATCTTTACTCAATCAATCGAATTAAACTATCTTGACTCTATATTTAACTTTGGTGCGGAAGAATCAAAACTGAAAATTAATATCAGGAATTCAGGATGCATGAAAGTGATGAAACTCTGACAATAATAATACCTAATTAAGATAATTTGGTTTTCACTTTTGAGGCATGGCATAGTTATTGGATGATAATGATTCAATCAAATGCCTTTCTTTGTGATAGGTGAGGTTGTTGGAATATCCATAGCAATCCTGATATGCCTTTTCATGGTTCAAAGATTCGGAACTGATAAAGTAGGTTACAGCTTTGCTCCAATAATTTGTGTGGTTCGCCTTCATCGGGGCATTGATGTATACAATTTTATCAAGTATGATCCAACACTTGCCAAGGCAATAAATCCAAAATACATTGTAGATTATTTTAGAAGGAACAAGAAAGATGCTTGGATTTCTTGGTGGTGTTGTGTTGGCCATAACAGGTACATTTTGTTTTTTTAGTATATATGTAAACTCCCAAGTCCTAATCATTCTTTGTCTTTTGTTCACCATAACTACCAACTGAGTTAGATCCTTTTAATCCACCTATAATTCTACAAGATAGTCAATCCTGTTTATTCCAAAATGAAAAGAAAGCAAATCCATATCAAGATTATCTAACTTATCCGAGGTAAAAATGAGGTTAAACAATCTCACCAGTGAATGATTAGAGCAATTCTCTATGTACTTAAAAGATGATATACAATTATCTAAAATCGCTCCAATAATTTAGAATAGAGTTGTTTAACCTTGTTCTTACTTGGTCTAAGTGAAGACAGTCCTCGTTTGTATTATAGCGACTAATTTAATGATGGCTTCATATTTTGCAGATCCTCTGTATTGGCCAATGTTTGTTATTGCTGTTACGGCATCCATCATTGCTTCTCAAGCCATGATCTCCGGGACTTTCTCTATCATCCAACAATCCCTCGCTCTTGGATGCTTTTCTCGTGAGAAGATACTGCATAAATCAGCCAAGTATGAAGGACAAGTCTACGTCCCTGAAATCAATTTCATTTTCATGATTGCATGTGTTGCAGTCATAGCTGGATTTAAAACTACCACAAAAATTAGCAAAGCTTATGGTAAGTTAATCTCTTAAACCTGCAATTTATTTGAGAAAAAAGATAATGCACCAGCAATATAAAAAGTTTTACATAGTTATCCAATCACAATTTCTTGTATCTATGATAAATTTATTGACTTTTAAAATAATTATTTTAAAGTAATTAAAATCCTAATTTGAGATTGAATGACAATATAAAATGTTATACACCATCAGTGCATATGCATTAAACTCATTCATTTTAGCCTTATGAAACCATCACAATATAGTGACACTTGACAAATTGGTGCATGAAGGGATAACAGTGGTGTTTGTAATGACACTTACATCTGCTTTGCTGGTGCTAATCATGATCATGATATGGAAGAGTCACATACTTTTTGTTATCAGCTATGTGCTTATTATTGGTTCTGTTGAACTTATCTACCTAAGCTCAGTGCTATACAAATTCAAAGAAGGAGGGTATCTTCCTCTTGCCTTTGCTGCAGTGCTAATGATAATCGTGTACATTTGGAATGCATGATCTTGCCATAATCTACTCTGAGCTTGTACAAGGCTTTCCACCTATTTTCAAGCATTATGTGACAAACATTCCTACACTTCACTCTGTTGTTGTCTTTGTGTCCATCAAATCATTGCCTATTAGCAAAATTCCTGTAGAAGAGAGGTTTCTATTTCACCAAGTGGAACACGAAAAACTCAATGTGTTTCGATGTGTTGCAAGATATGGATATACTGATGTGCGCAACGAGCAAGAGCCTTTTGAGCATTTGTTGGTTAAGAGGCGGAAGGAATTTATTGGTGGTGGATTTTTGGCGTCCCAAAGAGTGATAGAAGATGGTAAAACAGAAGAAAAAATAAATAGTGGTGATAAAGAGTTTGAGGTACAAGAGGGTGGTGATAAAGAGAGAGTGGTGCAAGAGGGGTGGAAGCAATTGAAAAAGCAGTGAGAGGAGGTGTTGTTCACTTGATTGGTGAAAGTGAGGTGGTGGCTAGCAAAGGAGCTGGCATATGGAAAAGAATTCTGATAGATTATGTTTACAATTTCTTGAAGAAGAATTTGAGGCAAAGTGATAAAGTATTTGATATTCCTCATAAGCGTATGGTCAAAGTGGGAATGACATATGAACTTTAAAAGAACACATTAAACCGTGCATCATGAATAATCAGAAGAAAGAGAGGTACAACAACAATGATCAATGATAAGCGCAACTGCCCAAGTATGCTCTTTTTATCGGTCATAATCATAAATGAACCAAGACGATTATGACTTCGATATTGTTAATGTCTTGTCTTGTTGTGATTCCTTCTTTTTCTTAATAGTTATATTTGTTATAAATAAATTGAGAAGTTTACTAAGTTCTCTTAATTAACTTTGAAAAAAATATTTATTAAAGTTAAAATGTATGTATTTTCTTTTAATTTAATGTTTTCTCATTTTAGTCCTTAAAAAATGGTTTATTTTGTTTTTCATCCTTGATTTTTTGGATAGTGCTTTAAAACAGTAAAAAAAAATGTTTTCAAAAATTAAAAAGTGTTATCTAAAATATTTTTAAGGATGAAAAATAACACAAACATATTTTATAAGGACTAAAATATTTTTTTTTACAAAAATAAAAATAGATAAAATGTTAATTTACAGGAACGAAAAAGATATTTAAGTCCTTAATAAAAATATAAAAAAGATAATAATATTTTTTTCTAAAAAAATTTAATCAATGGTTTCTTTCTTATATAAAAAAAATCAATTAGTTAGGAAGGTTATAAAAAACATTGTCTTCTATCATTTTAAAATATGTCCGTAGTATTTTCATGTGAGAAAAAAATCCGTAAAAAATTAAAACAGAGTATTTTGAAGGGGGAAAAGCTTACCTAAATGGGAACATTGTATAGAAGAGTTATGAAAATGTGATTCGGAAAGTGACTATGATGTATATAAAGTCATTATAATTGTTTGTTGAAAAAACAAAGCTTATCACTTTACAAGAGGTAAAATTTTATTCACATAACTTTTATACATATATATATACTCATATTGTAAACTAATAACATATTAGCATATATAACAGTTGAATTATCAAATCATCAAAAAGTTTAACGAGATAATCACGTATAATTTTCTAATAATAATTTCAACTATAATTGAGCCAAATAATTTTTTGTTTAATTACTGATATTTCGTGGTTTTAGTAGAATTAATTAATAAATAGCGACAACAGCCTTAAACTTATTATATATCAAAAAGAAAAAGTTTAACCTATACTTCAATTTTTCTTGATGAGGACTTCTTTCCGATGCGGTAGTTAATTAAAATAAGATACGAGACTTATAATATGCTTTTTATACATTAAGAAGTAGTTCTTATATTGCTTTAACTTGTATATTATATTCAGGTTCTCGTTCATTTTCAACACATACCAGCTATAAGTAAGCAAAATAGGACACAGTTTCTTGCTTGTTGTTGTGTATGTTTTCGAAGAATATATTATAGACACACAAAAACAAATAATCATCCTCACTTGTTAGAAGATGATCCAAATTCTTCCGAATAAATTAACCCAGCAATTACTGGAGTTCAAATAATCCAATACGCGACAAAAAAAGTGTGCATGTGTATGGGAGGTGGAGTCAGAAAATGTGGTCCCAGGATTTTGCTAGGGTTTTGAATTTCAACTGAGTTAGCGTTACCACTTGCTAATGAGCATATCCTGAAGCTCAAATATATTGGATACTGGACAACTACATAAGTAACTGATGAAGATTCCGACAAAAGTCAAGGAATAGAAACAAACCATCAGCCATGTGGTCACAATGGTTTGTCTTTACTGCTGTTTTCCATTTTAATTGAAGTGAATTATGGCGAATACTAATTAATCAGTGTCTATTTTTATGATACTACTCATACTAGTTTAAAAAAAAAGTAAAAGGAATTTTTTTTTATAAAGTAAAAGGAAATTTTTTAAGCATATATTCTCTTATGTTTACTAAAACAATCTCGTATAATTTTTTAATAAAAAAATCTTTAATTCCTTAATAAGAACCTTTAATTATATATAAGTAAGAAAAATGTTGGTTATCTGCATATTAATTTATATATCAGTCAAAAATAAGAAATTAATTTAATTCAAGGCTTCAGTTAGGTACTCTCTATTACATATTATCTATATTAGTTTTTTTTTGTTTTAGAAATTATAGACTGTGAAGTCATAGTTAAATAAAAAAAGTTATAGATTAAGTAAATTCTTATTATTTAGTCTATAATTTTTATGCATAACTTAACCTATTATTTTTATATAGTTTAATTGTAATTCTCTGTCAGTGTAAATATTTATATATAATCAATCAAACAGAAATCATTCTAAAAATTATTTTTAATTAAAATTATTATAAAAGTTAATAAAATTATTATATATGACATATATTATTAAATAGTAGAAGTATAAAAAACGTTTATAAATATATTTTTCATTCTAATTAAATTCATTTTTATAACTTAATTTATTGTTTCGAAAAATAATATTAAAAAACAGTGAAGCTCTCTTTTATAGGAAGAAAGGGGGATTCCAAGTGAACAACGCTCACCGATAAAAGCATTGGTCAGCTTCTATACTAATTATAGTATTCGGTCATAAAAGCATTGGTTAGCTTCTATACTAATCATAGCATTCGGTCATAAAAGCATTGGTTAGCTTCTACTTTGTTATAGTATTCGGCCATCAATAATACTCAACTTGGAATAATTAATGAAAAACAATATATACACTCACTCAGTCACTCTATCTTGAATTTCATTTTTCCATGCCATTTTTTTTATTATATATCTGTGTTCTTTTTTCATTACATCACTCATTATATCTTCTTTTCCTTTTCTGTTATCCTTCTCCCTTTTCTACTTCAATCGGTTCTATTTTAGAGTGAACTTTACCAGTCCTCATAATTAATTAACTGTGTCATTGTAAATATATTAAACATTTTATTTATGAGAAATAAATTCATGAGTGTTTTTGGTGTAAAAGTTTTTTTTTTCTTTCAATAAGAAGTTCTTATTCTGTACCATTTAATGTGGGATATTGAAGTGAAAAGTAATATATAATGTCGTGAAAATTCCTTTTCTTTACTTCGAAAGTACCTTAAAAAATTTCCCATCAGAAACAAGCTTGTAAATATTTTGTATCAAAATTGTACTCTACCAAATAGGCCTCAGTTCAAGCTTGGTTTGAATTATTGAGCGTCGGACAAATATAATGAATAGAGCATATATATTTATATTGCATTTTATCATAACAGTGTATATTTAAAAAATGAACCATTTCTATCTCAAATTCCACTTCACGTTCCTCCTAACTTCAGTTTCTTTCCTTCAAGACCAAATGCTGTCTAATATTGAATCTTCTAATCCATTGGTGATCAACAGAAATTTGAGCTTAATTAATTACTATTATGTTGCCATGTTAATTTTTTTATATATACACAAGTCCACACGTTGAAATTAATAATATGTCAAAATGATTTCTAGAAACCATATCAGTTAATTCACCTCTGTTGCCCATTTAATTAGTTGTTTTAACATTGTGGATTCCGGTCATGTAAATGAAAAAAAAGAACGTGTTATGAGATATTTATTTCTTTAAGTGAGTTCAACTAACTCTACTCACTAATTGATGCAATGATGCTCAAACTTGCTTCTAAATAGCGAGGATTAAAGACCCTAAACAAACTGAAACAACTAAAACAGGAACAAATTAACTTGGACAAAAGCAAAATGGTTGGAACAAAACAAAACTAGGTTCTAAATATTGAGGGTTTTAAATCAAAAAAAGAAGAAAGAAAGAAACAATTAAAGCATAAAATAAGCAAAACAACTAAAACATTAAAAACCTTTAGGCATCTGATATTCATATGCACAAGAAAACATATTTTCATCGAATGCATCCATCTTACATCTCTTGAGGTAAAAAAAAAAAAAAACAATCAGTTTCTGAAATGGAGAAACCCTTGCTTGCATCTCGAGTTAGCTGACAATTTCTAAGATCTAAATCACAGGAATAGGTTATTAATCAGCTAACTGTGAGTACTATAATTAGTTAATATAGCATTTTGGCTCTCTGATGCTCCCCTCTCTCCTTAACTCCAAGCATAGGTGAGTACTGAGTACCTCAAAAGTTTCCTTTCCATTCTCCTTTTTTCTCAATCACTTACAGAGATTAACATAACCAGAACCTTCTATGAATATTAATCTCTTTACTCGTTGCTGAAGTTAGAACGATGGAGAGCTGAGGATGCGACCAATATAAGCTGATTAATGTTCATATTAAGATATTCAAATTAAATCCTACTTTACAAGTCAAGATGATGTGGGAGAACAATAATGCTCATGACTTCTGGAAATAATTAAAGCTTATTAATGGACAGACAAATACAAAGATATTAGTGTTATATATAACTCACATGATTCTCAAGCTACCATGTGATCATCTAGTGTAATTTCAACCCTGATGAAAAGATCAGGTCCAAAACACATGAGTATATATGCATACATGACTCACATCATATTTATTATAAGGAACAAGCACCTTGAATATATGTCAGGAGATCGAAAACTAGAAGATCAGATCAACAACAACTACAAATTTGACCTATCAACAATCACATTGAACATGGAAATAAGAGGAATTGAAGTTCAGCTTAATTCCCTAATTAATTTATGTTTGCAATGTTGTTTTCATAACTATTTCTACCCTTATTTTGATTTGCTCTCTCCCCCTCCATCTCCCTATACTTATACAAGTACCTTTTAAGTGGCTCAGAGTAGTCATCAAACCCTAGAATAGCAAGGGCCCAGCAAATATCGTCACCATTCACGGTCTTGCGCTTCTCCTTGTGACACTTGTCAGAAGCTTCCCCAGTGACAAAGCTAATGAACTCGGACACACTTTCTTGCATGGTTTCTTTAGCTTCCTTTGAGATCTTAGCGTTGGGAGGAAGGATTTGCTTCATGATGCGCCCCACATTAGCTATTGGAAGCAACCGATCTTGCTCCGTAATCACCCCATCTTGTGCAGATGTGCCACTTGCTGAAGCTGTGAAGTTGTACTTAAAGCCTTCTCTGTCTAAGACTTTGCCTATGTTGTCACCCATTTAGTCCTCTCAAACACAGACACGTTGCTCTCAGCTTTGGTCAAGTATCCAATATATATATATATATGCTTATACATGTGTAAGTGTAACTTTATATATACCACCAACCCAAAGAATCAACTGACAACACATGTTATTTCAATTTAATTATCAATAATTAAGGTAAATTTTAAATATATAACGTAACAGGTGTAACTTTACATACCACTGAACACAAAAATCAATTCGCACACAGGTTATTTGACCTAATTTAATTATCAGATATTTTGAGTTCAAATTTTAAATATAACTTAATTGGATATTAAAAAAGAGAATTTTACTATTTTTAATAATTTTACTTAAAACGAACAAAATTATTTGTATAGAAAATAATCATGTCTATGTCAAAAATATCATGATTATGCAAAAACGTGCATGTCTATATGTATGCGCACCATGTGGCTATTTAACTCATTGATAATGGCACTTCATGAACTGAAGTAGGTTAGTTTTATAAGGGGACGCAGTGGCAGGCAATTCCCTTTGTTGCTGAGAGTTAGGTTTATATATCTTTCGAAATGGTAGTCTAACCTTACTTATGGATCTCAAAGTGTTCATGGGGCAATTCAACTTCCCGAGATCCTTGAACAAATTGACTCAACTTAATATTAATTATAGAGAGTGGTCCCCTTTTACGTACCTTTCCTTTTATATCTTATTATATTTTATTATCAATTGACTCAATGCCATCGTTTTCTTTTTATATATCTTATCATATTTAATTAATTTCTTTTACTAATGCTGTCCATAATTTCGAACCAAGTACAGTAAATAATGCTGTAAATTAATTTGAACCTGTGGACACTATGAGTGCACGTTGCTGTGTATTGTTGGAGACGATTACACGTCCGTACATATATATCCATACACGTAGAAAGAAGATCAATTTTTGATGATTGAACGAAAATCAATTTAAAATAAAGTCTCTTGGATTACCTAATACTTATTAATTACGTACTCCAATATGTCACTTTTTCGAGCAATAATAATAATAGGGTCTTAATCGGTCTTTTAAAAATATTGTTTAAAATTTTTTAAAAAGTTATTATAAAAATTATAAGAGAACTTAAAAAAATTATATACAAACTAATTTTACATATTTTAATAAAAATATATACTTTTAATTATTTAATCAATATCTTAAAAACATTAATTGATATTTTTTCATAATTAATAATGAATTAAGCCTAACAATTATGTCCGGATTTGAATCAATGTAACCAATTTATAATGATCATCGCGTATTCAAGGGTATAATGACTTTGATACATTTGTCCATAGAAATTGTTAATTTGGATTATTTTTTATAACTATTTATAAAAGAATATTTATATATGTAATGAAATATTTTGTTTATAACTTAAAACTAATTTATGCATAAATTATAAATAAAATTTTAGAAAAACTAATATTAATTTCTTTTAATTTCTATATATTAGTCTATGCATTTTGTATAATATATATATATATATATATATATATATATATATTAGTTTATATATGAGTTAAATTTAACTTATAAAAAAATATAACAAAAATCTTATGAGAAAATAAACCCAGGACAACTTGCCTATTTCCTCAAAAGGTGCATATCTGACCATGACAACTTAAGTACTTCCTTACTTACTGAAAGTCATTTTTGCCTTCTATTATATATAATGTTTCAATATGATAAAAGAAAAGATTATTAAGTGGAACATTTTATCTTATGAAAATGACAAGTTGATGAAGACACTTATTGTCGCATTTATGTCCTAAGAGATACTTTTCTCTTTGAAGAAAAAAAGAATAAAGACGAAGAACATGACTATAAGTTCTTAACAAATACCAGAGATCTTTTTGACAAAGATAAAATTGTTGAAACCTTGTAATCTCGATCATGGTCATCTTGTGCTGCATGTTCTTAAAGTTTTTTATGTATTCGAAGGACAAAGACTTAAACTTTGTACATCCATCTGTAACAAACAAGGCTACAATTATATATCAAACATATATTTTGGCTTGCAACATGCTGGTGCATACGGAATTTAAGGAACAGCATCATTTTCAGAGAAGAAAAATTAGATTTCATGGACATCATAGCTCAGATCAAAGCAACATCGTGGCAGTATGGCATCATTATCATGTAAATATTAGGATGCATATATTTTAAAGAAAAAAGATTATGCACTCTCGGAGTGTAAATTTTTTTATATGTATCATAAATTATCATATATAATAAATTTATTGACTCTTAAAATAATTTAAATAATAATTTATAATTAAATGAGTATATAAAACTGTTTTATACCCTATATAGTCATCAAACTCTATATTTTAATTGATCCTCAAGGATCTCATTATTCTCTTTGGGTATTTAAATATAAGTTTACACAGTAATTAACAAGGCCAGATTTAGTAACAAGACAAAAAATAAATTAAAAGCAGACGCTGGAGAAACTGATCTCTTTCTTTTTGATCTGATTAACAACCCAAACCCTAAACATGAATTTAAAATAAAAGTGTATATATTTTACTTCCATTACGCACATATATATCCCCGCATAACTGTTGTCTTATTTTTCTTTTATCTTTTCCTTTCTCTGCTCTTCATATATTAAGAAAATATCAATATATTATACTTTGTTACCTCATACATGCATGATATAAAAATCTCGATTAATTTCAATTCTCACACAAGAATATATTGATTTAACTTTGGCAAAAACGAGGCATCATCCATCTGTGGAGTAGTATTGTGAGAGGGTATGGGAATGAATTAATTGTTTTTTTTTTAAGAAATGAAAAAATAAAGACTAATGAGCGGTACAAGAAAAAAAAAATGTACCATTTTATTAACAATATTCTAGTTGTTATAAAATAAAGTGAAAGTGTGTATGTGAAGTGTGATTATTAGGGCCTGGATGCCTTTGTACTTAGGGCCAACGAGAAAGATTTTTCGTCTAACTGAACCTCTCGGCGTGAGATCACTGTTGCGGAACATGGTGCGTGGTCCTGTTAAGGTCCTTCATATATCTTAAATTAACAATAGCAAAGTTGCATTTTTATGCAGGGATGAATATATATAATATTAAGATGCAGACAAATCCCAAAAACATACTTATGGCCCTCACTTGTGTGGATCAAGGGATGTAAATTAAAATCATAAATTGCCATGTCCTAAGAAAGATTTTTCTCTAACATCTTTGTTTAAAGAGAGCATCGATCCACCAGGTTGAAAATTAATTCAACTTATAGGTTATGTCAGTGCTTTTAATTTGACACAACTGGAATATCTTCAAGTTATGAAGGCTTTTGTTGGTTCAAACATGTGCCTACAACATTGTTCCTTCTGTAGTCTTATATATGCACAAGTTTGTAGTTACTTTTCTTTCCAGTGATTTTGCTGCATAAAGATTATAATTTGTAATAGGTGAATTAATTCCTACGTACTGATGTGCCAATTTAACACAAGCCTGTGACCTGCAACTAATTATAATTTTTGACTGGACTAATTAATAAATTAAAGAAATGAAACCGACATATTATCAATGAGACAGACTGAGATTTGATTTGGGATTCTTTGTCACAACTTGGCACAATAAACTAATATATAAACCTGAAAGTGGGTGTAGGCACATGACTGATAAAGAGACTTTTGTTTTGGTTACAGAACTACGAAAGAGACTTTGACAAACCCAAAAGAATTTTTAAAGCTCTCTATGATGGAGCTAAAGAAATTCATACATTCCAAATCCTTTTTCTCTCTTCCAGCTGACCTTCCTTCCCACTTTTGTTAGTATTCTTGGCCCTTCATCCCTAACTATATCCCACTCAATTATATAGTGGGTATCTTGCTGATATTATATTATTTTGAATCTTCTGCAACGGCTAACCCTCACCATTAAATGTTTAAAAGGTTTAACTTTGAAATCCCTATTTTTTAAACAAAATAAATTTTCAGCATAAAAAATTAAAGATCTTTTGTGTAAGACTTGAAGCTATTACTATTAGAGGAGTTGGGTTCTTGCTAGTCAATAATAAGCATAAATATTTTATATTAATACTTCTAAATATTAATATTTTAATTCTAATTTGGTTTCTTGTTAAATCCAAGAGTAACTCTTGATAAAATCACTTTTTCAGTAACTCCGTTGTGTATATTGTATGACGAAAATGTTTTCATCAGGAGTACTTTTGAGAAAAAGAAGGACGAAAATAGTAAAAAATGGGTGGAAAATAGTGCCTAATGAATCTGTTTATAATAATCTACGGCCCAAACTAATTACTGGACATCAAGTGGACCAAAAGGTAAGGGGTTTTTCTTCCTGCACTATATAAATTTCAACATACACTATATTGAACAGTATACGGACGAAAATACTCTTCGTAATTTGAAGGTTACGGATTCCATAACCTTCATACGTATTACGGATTGTCGAAATCTTACAGATTCGACAATCCGTAAGTTTTTTTTTTTTTAATATGGATTGCCCAATCCGTATGACTCATACGGATTTTTTTTAAGTTAAAATATATTTTTTTAAATAATTTAAAATAATGGCGCACACAGGTCTCAAACCTATGACCTTGGTGTTATTAAGACAGCGCTCCAACCAACTGAGCTAATAAGTCAATTATGTTAAAAAATAATTAATGTTGATATATATAATACTAAAATTTTTAATGCATATTTAATACACATATCTAAACATTTAATTGTTTAGTTTATCTAATTTCTTTATCTTTTCTTATTTCAAATTCTTATTTTATTAATTAGGGATATTATGTTCATTTTATCAATTAGGATAATTGTTAGTTATGATCATATTAAATAAGATTCTCTTTTATTTTAATTTTATCAATTAATGAGTTATGTATAATTAATTTAATTTTAATTTTAATTAGGGATATTAAAGTTAGTAATAATATGAGAAATAATTCAATAATCAAAATAAAATTAAAATTAAATTAATTATATATAACTCATTAATTGATAAAATTAAAATAAAAAATAATCTTATTTGATATGATCAGAACTAACAATTGTCCTAATTGATAAAATGAACATAATATCCCTAATTAATAAAATAAGAATTTGAAATAAGAAAAGATAAAGAAATTAGATAAACTAAACAATTAAATGTTTAGATATGTGTATTATATATGCATTAAAAATTTTAGTATTATATATATCAACATTAATTATTTTTTAACATAATTGACTTATTAGCTCAGTTGGTTGGAGCATCGTCTTTATAACACCAAGGTCACAGGTTCGATACTTGTGTGCGCCATTATTTTAAATTATTTAAAAAAATATATTTTAACTTTAAAAAAAAAAACCTACATACGGATTGGGCAATCCGTATTAAAAAAAAAAAACTTACGGATTATCGAATCCGTAAGATTCTTATGGATTCGATAATCTGTAATCCGTATGAAGGTTACTCCGTAAGATTCTTATGGATTCGATAATCTGTAATCCGTATGAAGGTTACAGAATTCGTAACCTTCAAATTACGAAGGACATTTTTGTCCATGCACTGTTCAATATAGTGTATATTGAAATTTATATAGTGCAGGAAGAAAACTCCAAAGATGTAGTACTTTTGAAATGACTCCTTTTGTTGAGCAAAACTCAAACTGCACCCCACTGAATTCCTCTCCGACAAGGTTTTATGAGTAATAATTGAATAAGGATGTTAAAATGAATTAAACGCAACAAGTCAACTCATTTCACCCATCAAAAGGGATTGAGTTGGCTTAATTCAACCTTTTAACCTACATAACCTGCCAATCGAACGAATCAAAGGGTGAGTTGGTTTGAGTTTTTTTTGTAATATTTGTCCGTATTATTTGGTTAAATATTAGTATTTTATTAGACAAAATGTTTTGTGAACTACTATTGATTTTATGTTTTTTGTTGTTTTATGCATTACATTTATTCAACTTGTGATGATTAAATATTGTACCCAAAAAAAGAAATTATGGAATATTAAAGAGATCATAGGAGGCTTATTTAATGTTGTTGTGCCACAAAGGCAAAAGTTGATCAAACTAGGTTAATTAACTCGTCAGCAGCCCACTTTTGTTTGTCTTTACTAACTACTTTATCCATTGTTCGTTTGAACTTTGAAGATACTTATTTGGCCGTTTTCCTTTGACCGTTTGGTTCAAATGAGAAGCAAAGAGTCGGCTATGATAATAGTCATTTATGATTTCTTATATATTCTGTAAAAACATTCTTTTTAGATTAATTAATACCAGCATCTATTACAGTTAACTAGACTTAATTTGAGGAAGCTCAAAGTATTGTGAATCAATGTACAAAATATATAAAACAAGTGAAGTGACCAAACCAATGAGCTATTTTGCAAAGGAAAATAAATAAAATAAACATTCTGAAAAAATTCTCAAAGCTGAAAAAAAAGGGAAAAGAAGCAGCTAAGCATACCTATTTCAGAAAAGCAGCAAATTGATGTCTAACCTCTCTACCTGGTAAATTACACCGAAGAAACGTTTTCATTTTATATTAAATTTAATTAACTTTTTAAAATGTTAAGCACTAAAATTACAGAACTAATCAACAGTCGTATACAATAATTAAATTTAATTATTTACCTTGTAAATTGTTGTTTCAGTTTATTAATTCTGTCATTAACAAATTAAAGTCCATTATATGTCAGGAACCTGAAACTTTTCTTTAAAATATAGTATTTTCTGTTTCATCTTGTAGCATGATTTGAAGGCAAACCAACAGTACAAAATATCTGGAGTAGTATAATACTATCCTATGCTGAAGCTTTGTTAAAAATTAATTAAGAGCAAAAAAAATCATGGCATAGAGACCAGAAATAGAATCACTTTTTGTAGAAAACAAACAATGCCTTAGGGAGTCTAAGGTCTGAAGAGAGAAGGAAAAAAGATTGTAGGTTTAAATCTCTTTTGTAATGTTCTAGCACAAAATTAACAATTAATATTGACTAATAAATATATTTTTATATATACATCTATTTATAATTTGAACTTGAAACTATTAATTAAACTAAAATAATCATATGTCAATAATGCATGTGCATGATTGGTGGTGCAGATCTTCACAAATATACATATATGTAAATCAAACTAGTATGTAATTATATTAAATGTTTATAACATAGACAAATCCAAAGGGGGCAATGCAAGTAAGAACTTCTTCCCTTCTAGATCCATATGAGAGAGAAGAGAAGAAAAAAATTATAAAAAAAATGTATTTATAAAAGAAAATAAATAAGAAAAAAATGGTATTGTCAAGTTAATTTTTTGTATAATTTTCTTTTAGTATAGTGTATACTATCTCTAGTTTTAATAATTATTTATTAGAAATTAAGATATTTAATTAATTATGTAAAACAAATACCTTGATACATTTTTGAATCCATCCTTGATACTTTAGAATAAGATTTCACGTAGTCTTTCAAAAATAGTAAAAAATAAAAGAAATCCTAACATTGAACCCTTTTTTTTATCTTCTAGTGAATGAAATTATTTTTTGTACACATGCATATATGTAGTATTTAAAGTGCGGAAGAAAGATTTCCTTGGAAAGTAAGAATTACCTGTAAAATATAAAGAGAGAAATTACTTTGTTCTTTAGGATATTACCAAACACCAAGAAGCTAGGGGCATTTACTTTGTGGTTGTCTTCATATATTTATACAAGGGCCAAAGAAAACCAGCTTCCAATATTAGTATCATATCATGGCAGCAATAGATTTGTAATTCCTCAACAAAAACCAAGGATAATTCCTTCGGTTTTTTGTCTTCCTCTAGTTTCATCAGAAAACCAATTACCCACAGCATTATATATACTAACAAGGAAAATAGAAAGACCAGAGAAGCTTCTATTAATTATTTTACAGTCTTTTTGTTCAAATGTCAAATATTTCAGGTGATGAAGCAAGTTTCTCCTCAGCAAACACTGTGGAAGAAGTTCATCAAGAAAACAAGCTGCATCAACAACCACTAAACCACCCTCATGGCTCAAGTTCTGGTGCTTGCAACAGAAATAGCTCCACTAATCAACAACAACAGCAAGCAAACAGGAAGAAAAGAAACCTACCTGGAACCCCAGGCAATTATTCAACCCTGAGCTTCAATTTTTGCCCTTGCACATATAGTTTAATCAATCCGAAAATATTTGGATTTTAATCATGTTTGATCAATTATTTTCAATATAGGAAAACTTACTGTCAAATGTACGAATCAATTCTACATTCATTGATATGGTGGTGTGATTAAAGAAACTAAAAACTAAAGAATTCTAAGTGCTTTTGACAATTAAGTTGAATTTTGCTCTGAAATATGGTAATGGTGCATGCTAGCTGTGCTTTACAGGTCAAACTCTAGTTACTGGCTAGGTAGTCCTTACAAACTTAAACGTTAAATTATAGTTAAACAAAATTAAGGTTTGATGTGCATTATTAGTGATCATTTTAGAAGGGTGAAAAACTGTGTTGCTTTATTGAACTTAATATTATTCTCTGAATTAATACTGCTGCGACCTTTTTATGTAAAGAAGAAACTATGTAATATGAAATAATTGAAAATTTCCTTATTCGAATTATAAGTATATTTTTATTTTTATTTTCTCGGTGATCTTTCATGATTTTAGAAGTTGAATTAATTCAAAAGATAGTATAAGTAAGGTTGCACCAATGAGTTAGCCACAAACAATCATTATATTAATTAAAAAAAACATATATATTAAAAACACAAAAAATTTCTGGTTCATTAACAAAGTACCCTGAGTGCAGACTTAGTTTAGTAACCAACACAACAAATTAATAAGCATATATGATCATTATGAATACTATTATCATTTTGCAAAAGTCGGTGGTGATGGATGAGATTTATGTAACAGATCCGAATGCTGAAGTTATTGCTTTATCACCAACCACATTAATGGCAACAAATAGATTCGTCTGTGAGATCTGCAACAAAGGGTTTCAGAGGGACCAAAACCTTCAGTTGCACCGCAGAGGTCACAATCTTCCATGGAAGCTGAGGCAGAGAGGAAGCAATGAGTTGATGAAGAAAAGGGTTTATGTGTGCCCTGAGCCATCATGTGTCCACCATAACCCAGCTCGTGCATTAGGAGACCTCACTGGCATCAAAAAACATTACAGCAGAAAACATGGTGAAAAGAAATGGAAGTGTGACAAGTGCTCTAAAAGATATGCTGTCCAATCTGATTGGAAGGCCCACCGGAAAACATGTGGCACCAGGGAATACAAATGTGATTGTGGAACCATATTTTCCAGGTACACATTAATTAATATTATTGTTATTATTATTAACACCAACTTGAACCATGTTTAGTATAAGAGTGAGCAATGTTTGAAAATTAAGTGAAAAATGATTTTTGAGGTAAAATTATTTTTACAAAATGATGAGAATTCTTGATTTTATTTTTATTCGATCGCCATTAAAACACGCATGGTAAAAAATTTGACTGGAAACTAAACATGCACAGGATGTTATACCATATTTAGTATAAGAATGAGTTTTATTTTGATTGCCGAAGGCCTTAACACAACTTCTCTTCAACTCGGACTTGTTACCGGCAATTAAAACCAACCTGAACCAGTTTTAAATTTTAAGTACAAACGTTTGCATGATTTTTTTGGGGTTCAAAAGGCAATCATGGGAGCTAATTTTAGAGGGTTAGATACTAATATGCTAATGCATTTCGCTCATAATAGCAATACAGTAGTACTGGATACATTGGTTTGTTGCAGAGAAACATGAAGAAGTGTTGTCACGTCCGATATATTTTTCGTTAGATTATGCTTCATGGTAGTTTGTGCTCATAAATAAAACACATGCATGCTGGATTTGACAGATAACATTTACTCACCATTATTATTCATTTGGTGCGGTCCATTCTTCCATGTAAGTCTACTCCTTTGGCTCGTACACTATTTCCAGCGGTGCAACCACAGTGAAGCTACTTATAATTATAGCGAATCTTCTAATGTCACATTAAATTAAAAAAATTCAACCAATTTTTAATGTAATCTTAAAAAAAAAAAGTGTTTCTAACATTTCTTTCTTTAACAACTTAAAAGTTTTTAATATTCTGTTAACAAATTTTCTCACAATTCTTAAGAACTAACTAGTACATATTAAAAACTGCAACTGTTCTTATATATCAAACTGTCATCAGGTCAATTGTATAAACTACTTAAAAACAGATTCTCAAGATATACTTTAAACTAACTGATCCAATAAGAGATACATAAAGTTGAATTTTGAGTAATATGTGTCAAAACACAACTGTTACATTCGCAATTCTACAAAATACATATGACAACATTGAGTTGATGTGGCTCTACTTTTTTCGTGTTAAATTATGGTGGAGCCATAATTGCAAGTACAAGAGTTGTTAAATTTAATATCATAACTTTAGAATGAAATAATTTGTCTCTTTATTTACCTGCCTTATCCTCTCAATAAATGAACAACGTCAAGACAACAAATAAAAGTATAATAAAATTATCTTATCTAAATGATGAGATTCTGCATGTCTCTTAACTGTTAGTTAGTATTAAAGTGCCTCCTAATTCGTACCAGTACATGTCAACATTCAACACATTATATTTATCTGAATCTTGCAGCAGAGACAGTTTTATCACACACAGAGCCTTTTGTGAAGCATTAACTGAAGAAAACAACCGAGTAAACCACTCATTAACGAGTGGTAATATGACACCACCACCAACAACAACCTTGCAAATTGAATTGCCGGATCTTATTGCCACCACAATGCCTCTAAGCACTAGTTCCAACAGCACAACTATACCTGAATTCAACAACAACTACGACCCTAAGAGCCCACTCCAAGAACACATTGTCCCATTGTCATTCAAGTCCACTTCAGGTAATTCGTTCCTTCTCTTCTATAAGCCAAAAAAACTCAACTTTTATTTCTTAAATACAAACAAAACTTAATTACTTTTATCTTATTTAATAAAATTATATTCAAAATATATTTTATTTAATAAGAGATTGACATTTAATATCATGTTCCAATAAACAACAATTTAAAAAAAATGTTTTAATTAGAAATAGCACAATTTGATAAAATAAATTAACTATTTTAATACGTGGGAATTTTTTTTTTTTTTGTAAAAGAGAAGGGAGGAAGTACACTCTTTGGTGGTCCAAAAATCATGTCTGTTCCCTCTTCTTCCACTCTTCAACTCAGCTCCAACAACTCCACTGCTTTCAATTACTTCCAAGACAGCAAAAACAACGCTCCTGCCTCATCAGCTCACATGTCTGACACGGCTTTATTGCAGAAAGCAGCACAAATTGGTGCCACTGCAAGCAATAATAATAATAATAGCATTATTATTAACTCTCCAACCATTATGCAGAAAAACTTTGTTATTAGCGGCATGGTTGGTCCTCACCACAACCATAATTCTTCTTCCTATGACCACTTCCATCATCCAAACCCTGATCAATCTCTCATGCAATATTTTCACAAGGGGCAACAAGAAATGTCACTGATATTTGATTCCAACAATAATGATATGGGAATGTTCGGTACAATGTTCATGGGAAGTGACCACAACGAAGGATTGATGAAGAACGTGGAGCAAGAAATTGGTGCTGGTAATTAGAGTTTGGTTCGTGATTTCTTGGGCGTTGGGGGTGCAACTTCAAGGGTGCATGAACCACAGAAACAACAACAGCCGCAGCAAAGATTGGAGTTAGATGCATTAACTCACTAGAGGTTGCAGATTATGAATCACTTTCACCACCACCTTCCACATGGGGATTCTGCTACTATGGAGAAATCCATTTGGGACATTTGAGAACCGACCCAAACTATCTCCAGTTTAGATTAAAAGAAAAGAGAATGCTTCATTTAAATGAGTTTTTGAAACTTTCTAGTAACATATTAATGTCTGGTAACAGATTCCTCAGCCAATTAATCTTAATAATTAATGCGCCTATCTTTCGAATCTACTCTCTCCTAACTTATTATAAGGTTCAACTTAGAAGTTTTGTTTCATCCTTTTAGTTTTATAAAATTCAATCTACAACTTCAGATGCATTAATTACTTTTTCAAAAAATATTTTTCATTAACATTAGTTCTTAAATGACATGATATGAAGAAACATAACTATATTAATGTTTGTTAATTTTATTTACAGGAATAGTATTGAAAAAAAATACTAATTTAAGGGCAATTTAATGTTTTTAACTAAATTCCTTAATGTGTATTAGTTAATTGAATTTTATAATAAAGACCGGTGGAAGTATACGTTCAAAATTGATCGGGGGAATTGAACCTTGTACAAGTTCAAACTGGTGAGTGATAAAAAATGTAGGAGTATTATCTTATTAGTTTAAATAGTATGTAATTTGGTTCGATTATCAGATAATACACTATCAGAAAGAGATGAAAAATTTTAAGTGTCTTCAAGCTAAAAATTAGTCTCATATATAATCGATTCAAAGAACTGAAACTTGTAGAATACATCAAAGCCTCACCAAGGAGTCAAACACTTTAATTACAGTGGTTAAACAAAATGTAATTCATGTACCCAAAAAAATAGTATGAACTTTTTTTGGTCATGGTTTAGGCTGGGTTTTAGTCATGGTTTGATTTTTTTGTAGTTACTCCATTGCTAGAAAGCCATAGAATGAATTACAGTTTAATAAAATGGTATACAGCACAAAATCAATACGGCGTGAAAAACCGAAAATGAAAATGGGTATACAGCACCAAAGCAATATGGGAAGTGCAGGATGCATTTGGGAGGTACAGGAAGTAATTACCTTGTGTTTGATGGGTCAGCAGGCCCATAAGTACTTTGTTGGAGGGGCAGTTCTTACATTGAACGTAAGTTTCCTCTTTTCGCTGTTCGCAATGGGCCAAAATCCTAAGTCCTAATTCCTAACCCTAATTAGATCACGTATGTGCGTGTATACACACACATAGCCGAATCGATCATATCTCCTATGTCCTTCGCTGAACAGAACATCTTGCTCTCTCCGAGTTTCAAATTTACCATTTGTCTTCTTTTTGTTCGTCTTCTTTCATCTTTTTAATCTTCTTTCTCTCAATTTGTGTTTTATTGTTTTTGGAGGCAATGGTGGTACGAACTACCTATTTTATGAGGGAATAAAGAATTTTCCCTTGTGATTACAAAACTACCAATGGATCCTTCCTAGCCTCTCTACATTTTTTTTTCAATATGGATTTGTTTGTTATTATAGATCATAAAATTGAGTGTGGTGTTGCCGAAGGAAGGTATTAGAAGTTGTTTTTTCCCCTTCAATTTATCATCATTTTTTTTCTTTTTTAAGTTTGATTTGGTTCGGCCATGAGAAACTAATTAGAATAAAATTTAATAGAAGTTATAAAAGTTGGCCGATATACTCGATTTGTAAATGAAAATAAAAATTATGAGAGCAATAAATGTTTTCAGAACAATATATTCTATTTAAACTTATCCATCTCAATTTTTGTTTAAATTTATTAAATTTTGATTGGTGATTTAACTCAAACTGCTGGAGTACCATTGGGTGGCGTATAGGTACAGTTTCAAAAGTTGTGTACAGTAATGATTATGCCAAAATCATCAGATATTACCGTTATTAAATGATAGTATTTGTTATTAGGTAAAACAAAATCAATTTAATTCTTTTTCTTTTGATAAGATTTAAAAGACTTTAATAACAGCAGTTAAGTTTAATCCACATCTTGTGGTTTAAAATAAAAATCTTTGGTTTTGTTAAAAAACAAATTACACCTTTAAATGAGTTAATGCATCAGTTGAGACAGAAAAAAGAGGAGAGATGAACAGAAGTGTTTCAATAAAAAAGCAAATCTCATCAAATGGCAATATTTCGATGTTCGTACGTAGTTAACCCACTGCAAAAATATCATAGAATAACTTACAAGGCGCTAACAAAGACATAAATTTGCCGTTAAAAACTGTATAACTCAAGGACTTTCATTATGGAATTGTATGAGACTAGGTAGGAGTTGCAGCAAAGCACTATTGTAATAATCTATTTAACTTAAATATACTAAAAGGATGCATGGAGTTGCAAAAAAATTCGCTTTCCGCCATCCATGGATGGTTCTAAGTATGATTGATCTGTGGAAATGGTTGCCCCAAACGTAGTTGAATGCTAACATGAATTGTATTCGAGACAGCCTTCAAAATCTCTTTCTCTGCTTGCTTTGCCATTTCCATTGCATGTCTGGGGTAAATAAACGTAAGTTGCCATGGGAGATGGAGCCAATTCACAATCAAACTCACTAAAGGTTTAAGACAATAGAAATTACCCAATTGGGATATCAGGTGGCATGGAAACCTCAATTTGAAGAACTATCTTGCTTTGAAACATGTGATGTGTTATGCGCTCAACTGACATCTGAAAACCAGCTAGAGACAATTAAAGATTGAAAAAACAACTGTACTTCCATTAAAAATGGAATCATCTTGCTTCCCACCACCTTCAATTAATATTGAAACAGAAAAACCTGATATCACACTCGTACTAGTAAGAGAATAGCAATCATTTAATTCCCCAAATTTTATGGCTAAGAGAACTTGAACCAATTGAAGAATAATGCGTTCACTTCTAATCAATAAAATCAAAGAATCCCCAATAGATGAAGACCCACACCAAATTCCAAACTGAACTTATTTTGATTGTCGTCTTCTAGTTTTCACAAACAAATGTTACCTGTGGGAAGTTTGATGAGATGATATCAGAAACAATTCCTTTAAGGTTACTATCCTCAGCAGGAACAATACTGCTCTGGTTCATGTCTCCACTCCAACTATCTTGCTGATGAGAAACATGTGACATGGCAGGATCTATAAAAAAGAAACAATAATAGGACAAATTTAGAGTTAAATGATACAAAATAGCATAACACATGGCATTGACTAAAAAAAAAAAAAAAGAGAGATCTAGATATCAGAAAACCTCATTATAATATATCGTTGGGATAAGTGAATTTTAGTCATCATAAGGCAGCAATTTGAAAATAAAGGCTGAATGATTAGAAAATTAGGCATATCTTTGCCGTGCACTGATACAGTAGCGGATCTAAGATCCTGAGTCAGGGGACAAAATACAAGCATGCAAAATAGGATAAGAGATATGATAACATTATCATATATATTGGCACAACAAACAACGGAATACAATAGGAGAAGATAGCTATCTTATCCTATTCTATTGAGTCAATTGGGAAATAGATAAAATTAATTTTTTAAATTAAATACTTAAATAAAAATAATAAATACATGAAAGGAGTAAAAAATTAGGGGTAGGGGGTTTAAATATACAAAATTAGGGAGGCAAAATATAAATATTTAAGATATTTATGTATAATTTTTAAAAAGTGAGGGGGTGCAAGTGCTATGTATGTACATCCACCATTGGACTGATATATAGTCAGTAAAATAAGATAGCAAGAAGGACCAGTGGTGACAGATTTAAATTTGCCTTTTTGACATTCATAACAGGCTAAGCATTGTCTATACATAAACAATGGTCACTAGCAGTGATGAATAGTTTTCATGAATAGTGCTGAAATAGTGACAACTGGGTTGGTTCAGAAGAATCCAAGGCAAAATACTGCATTTCATCAGCCTTGACAATGGCTGAAATAAGGATGCAAAACAGGGATGATGCCAACTTGAGATCAAAGGAGATAATATTTTAGCTACTGTTAGGTGAGTGAAAAATGCACTCAGTCTTAGGGGATTTATATACAAGAGAAAAATAATTAATTCTACTTGTAGGGTACAATGTATATCTACTTTGGTAAATCGAACAATTTCTATTGTATAATTTACAACAATAATAATCTCATACATATCTTAATTCAGTACTTGTCATCTTATTCCATTGCTTAGATTTCATTCTTCTAAAACAGGGGCTTGACACTGTCACTCACTTTGCACCCTATTCGGTCATATTCCATTACTCAGTTTTCACTCTTTTAAAGCAGAAACTTGACAAAGTAAACTGCGTCTTATCTAGCCATATCAATACTTATTACCCTGTTTTTGTTCTGATGACATGACATACAACTTATGGTTTTGTTTTGTGAGGGTTATGCTTTTTGTACTTTTGTCAATTCCTAGTTAATAAAAACATTGAGAACTATACATCATTTATATGATATATTTCAAGTTATTTTTCATTGTACCTCTAAATCTAATTCAATGCAATTTGCAATTCACAACTATCAACTATGTTATTAAAATTATAGTGAATCACCCTGCTATAAAGTAACTTCTGTTAACAAGTATGTCAATTATTAAAAAAAAAAGTGATAACAAATAACTACCATTCTGGAATAGCCAAGGTAAGAATATAAAACTACAAAACAGACCTATGTGTATGAAAACTTCAACCACAGTAGGATGAGACTTGTGAATTTGATGACGAACATTTTCACCGATGTCATGTGCAGCACTTACACTAGAGAAAGGATCAACCTGCAAGGTAAAACTAAAAATTAAACCCCGAAAACTGACACATGCAGTCCAATCATGAGTTCATGACACATATTGCATGCGACATAAAGAATATTCAGGAGAACTGACCTCAATATGCACATCAAGATAAAGATATGAACCAGCTCTTCTTCCTCTTAAACGATGGCACCCCTGCATACAAATTAAAAAAAAAAATTACAAAGAAATAAAAAGAATGTAATCTAGATTCATACATTTGTATGCATAACACCAAAATTAATGTATACCTGGTTAAAGTGCATGCAAAAAATTAAAGCAGAAGTTGATGCATTTCTTCAAGTAAAAAGATGACATTGGATAGGAAATCATATGCAAAGTTCCAAGGTTGCCAAATAATATTTTTAAAAATAATATTGGAAAAAAAGACACCTTGACACCATCAACTTGCAATATTGTTTGTTTAATAGGATCCAAATGTTGTGCCGGGATTGCAGCATCCACCAATTCCAAGACACTGATAATTGATCAAAAGCAGCAAGAACATTAGAGCTAGAAGTTTGGACATAATCAGAATTGCCTATAGATAATTCTGGTGGAGTGGAAACTAGAACTTTTTGCTAACACCCTTAGTCTAGGTAGAATAAGTTTACCCCAAGTGGTTACACATTTTAAGTCACTTTACACCCATTTGTATTCTCTGCTATCTTAATAATGGACAAAGAGGTAGTAAATTCTATGCCTGAAATTATTATTAAATAATTGCATTGTATTAGCCATTTAGTTGGGCTCATTAGTATGTCTTAAAGAAAGGACTCGTCAATTTACATATGCCAAATGTGCATCATTAAGACATCAGTCCAAAATGACAAAGCCATCCATAAAAATGTTTTACACACATAAAATCCCTCTAAGTTGAGGGGAAAACAAGTAAACTTGTTCAATTAATTAGATGCTATATCCAAAAAGATAAATATAAGCTAATTTGTAGGTATCCAACACATGTCGTCTATGTCTAGCATAGGTTTGTTCAATATTTTGTTGTATCCTTGAATGAGGATCACACTTAGTTCCCATATTTTAACTTAGGTTCCAAAATGTGGTTAACATGTATAAACCAGGGTAAAGAAAACAGTTTCAATATCAGTCAAACTTGCAAGCAAAGATAAACTGCAGAGGAAGAGATATAGGTACCTCTGGTAACCTGTTTCAGCTCCAGCTTTCAAAATCATGCCTGAGACGAGAAGTCCAGCAAGGGGATCTAGAAACTTCACTCCAAGAATAGACCCTCCTAACATGGATATGAAATTATATTGTTAGTGAACCTAAGCAAGACCCAAGACATGAATGGATCAAGTATCCAAAGTCAAAGCCTGTGCTCTGTAGACAGTAAACACAGCACTAGTTATATTTTAATTTTTTAGTATGTTCTAATGTTAAACAAAACCGCAGCATCTGTCATCTGATGAATTCAACTAAATCAAACAAGTTGTCTACATAAGAAATCTTAAGCTCAGATTCAGACTTCAGAGCCACTATAAGGCGAGTGACCATGCTTCTAGGTATGTCAATTTAGGTAATAGCAACAGTAGCAACAACAGAAAAACCATTAGTAATGTACCAACAAATAGATGAACAAAAACAGCTCATGAATTCATAAATCCAAACAAAATAAAAATTATACCATTAACCATTGGAGTTAGATGAACAAATGACCACTTCTTATTTTTAAAAGATGTCCACAAAAAACTTATAGCTTATATGCGATTGTATAATTAATATCATACAATTAATAATCATAACCCAACAATAATGCCGTGTAAGCAAGTAAACCTGATTGACAACATATCTTCTACAAGAAGCCATCATTATAGGACATTTTACTGAATAACAAACCTAGTAACCTTTAAAAGAACTAAGTTATTTACCAACTCCAATGAGAGCAACCACGGATGAAATTGCATCTGCACGATGATGCCATGCATTTGCTTTCATTAGTCCACTCCCTTGCTTCTCTCCAGCTCGTTTTGTTATCCAGTAAAGCCTACAGATATACAAAGCAAATATAAATACTGAAGCCTTGGAGAAAAAATAAAACCTAGTAATGCACATATTAATCAAAGCATAGGGTCCATCAATAAAAGAAAGAAATAAGGAAAGAAACTTAAATTACAAGGTTCTGATGTCAGGTGAGGCAAAGTGTAAGAGTTAAGGCCACGGAAACGCATTCCCTGGGAAAGTAAAGTGCTTGAGCTAACATAACTACAATGATAGTTTAATTAATTTTTCCAGGTTTTCATTCAATTAAACGTTATTCTCTAAAGGTTTCCTAATTAGTAATTAACTAATTATCCTTTTGTATCTGTCCCATTGACTTGAGATTGCAACATACTTTATTGCTTTGTATCTTACACTCATGGTGGAGAAGTATCAGATACCACCCAACGAAGGATTAGTCAAAGTCAGCATATTTACAACAGTGACATAGGACACATGTGACTAGAATAGGCATCAGGAATACGAGCACCTCCTCAGACCAGAACAAGTAAATTATGTTTTTTTGGATCAGCCAGTACAAGTAAATATTAAGTAATAGCAGTACCCTTCTTTAACACATATTGACACAATTGTCATATTCAAAGCAAGGATGGGATGCTCCATGTCAATTCCATGGTGATGTCCACCATGTCCGTGGCTATGCTCATGCCCATGTGCCAATGCCTGGCTAACCACTTCAGGACCAGATGAGAACAATCCCTGCAAGTGTATAACAGTGATTTCAAGTATTGAAAAGATGAAAAAAAATATCTACTTTTCATACATAGTCTAACAAAAAGCTCAATCAAAGTTTCTTTAAATCACAAGGTTCATGGGAATAAGTGAAGCAACAAATAGATTAAAGTTTGAATTTCAATACCATCAAAATGTCTACAGCATGCCATGCAATGCCACCTCCAGTCGCCAAAAGCATGCAAGAGATTCCAAGAGCTCCTAGAGTCTCAAACTTACCATGTCCTGAGATACGAGGCCATATAAAATATAATCATAAATGACACAGAAACCTTTCAGTAAATAACATACGACTGGAAAACATTATTCTAAAGAGAAACCACAACAAAATAACAGAACAAACGAGCATTATTTAACTATTATTATATGTAAACTAACAGATAAAAAAAATACAGATAATCAATCCAATTATATTCAAATAACTCTTGGACTGTGAAATGCTAGCATCCGAAATATCGAATAAACCATCAAGTTCATCCCTAAACCATTACAGTCTTTCTTAAATAGTCCCTAAAGTAAACAAATTAAATAAGTAATCTCTTAAGTATTAGAACCTTAAGTATTGAAAAAACCTTCAAATTAGTCCCTGGACGTTAGTAAAACATATGGACTAAATTGACGGATATTCACTACTTGAGAAACCAAATTGATGATTTACTCCCAGAATATCTAATAAACAGTAACTTGATGCACAAGAGATAAATGGAGTAGCGTGTAGATACAAATGAAGTGACCATATGGGTGTTCTTTATCTCTAGGCGCCTTGGCAACCTTGAAAGACAACAAAGCTATGCCACTAAGAACCTGCGACAACACAAAAACGATGAGAATTGAGAATGAACATTGTTTCACGACAAGTTGCACTTAGGAATCGAGTGTGAGAGTTACCACTTACCACGTCAGATACGGAATGCGCGGCATCGGCGATAATGGCAGTGCTGCCGGAAAGATAGCCGGTGAAGGCTTTTCCGGTAGCTAAACCGATATCGGCGGCGAGTCCCAGCCGGAAAATGTTCTCTCCCTCTTCGTGGTAGTGGTGGCGGTCGTCGTGGTGGGAATGACTATGACCCAAATGCCATCTCCTTGGGATTTTGAACGCCGGATTTTCAGTTAAACAAGATTCTAATGGATTGGAAATAAGCGATTCCAGCACCGGTGGGAGAAAATTTGAAGACGAAAGCCTTGTTACGCACTTTCGGTATATGGGATTCAGATTTCTCACTCTAAACCCCATGCTATTTTTCTTTTTCTTCCAATTCTGAAATCTAACTAGGGTTTTTCGAGTTTGTTTCCCTTAGCCACCCGCCGCTGAATTGTATCGTATACCTTTCAGCAAGAACTTCAATTTCATCTTTAGAAAGAATCACGTTGATCTAACGCAAATGTGTGCGAGGTATGTCACACGTGTCACCTGAAAAAAAAAGTCATAGCAGTCATGCGTCATGCCGCATGCCGTACTTTTATCTTATTTATTTTCTTATCTTTTAAAAGATTTTTTTTTAATATTTTATCTTTTTAAATAGATTTAAAATAATTCCTAATAATTAAAGGTATTGGCGGTTAGAACCGCTAAAAAGGTATATCAATTTCCCGTCCTTCTTCTCCCAACCTGTGTCATTGCCAACTCCATCAACCAACGCTTTGCCACCCACGACCACTCCTACGAGACTCCAAGGCCCTCTCCTTCGCTGACTTCTTCTCAAAATTAGCCCCCGAAGCTCAAAGCGTGAACAACAAATGGGCCACCTCAAAATCGTCTCCAGAGACTGCAACAATCATGTTGTGATACCACCACCACCGACCCTCTCCACCCCAACCTCAATTTCTTTGATCTGCCTGCAACAAAGGCTGGAAGCACGAAATTCTCCTCAATCTCTCTGATATGTTCTTGTTTCATTGTTTGATGTTTATTTGTTAGGTTTTACAATTTGATTTTGGGTTTTTTTTTTTACTTTTGATTTTGAACTATCAATCTTTTGTGATTTGTTAAAGAGTATATATGTGGACCTGCTCTTATAGTTTATGGGTAATTTCAAATGCTAGACTTGAGTTGTTGTAGCTTTGGAGATTCTGGATCATGTACAAATTTTGTCTTGGAAGTGGTTGAAAGTTCGAAGAGCAGATTTTGCCGACTCATTGTCGAGTTGGATTTTGAATTCCTTGGAGTGTTTAACATGATCAAGGAGAGGTTAATTGATGTTCTGAAATATTGTGTTTTTTAAGTCTGCAAACTGTCAGGGAGGACTACTTGGTGCGATTTGCTATTGTGAAGCAGGGAGTTCTCTAGTATTTGATTTAATTGAGGAGGTTGCTCATGGATCTTAGAGCTGGACTTAATTTTGCTCCTGTATAATAGTTTTAGTTGCAGAGGAACGAGGAGGAGGATCGAGAAGGAAAGGAGGAAGATGAAAAAAAAAAAAACTTTAGATATTTAGATATTTAGTCGTTAATATCTTAATTTCATTATTTGAATTAACTTTAGATATTTATTGTAGATCAATTTTAAAAGATAATGAATTAAAATAAATTTTTAGAAAATAAAAAATTAAACTGAACAAAAATAAGATAAAAGACAAATTAAGTTATTTCGTCTTTTTTTTTATCCAAATTAATTAAAATCAGGTCAAAATTCAGAACTTACATAACTTTTTTTTATCACTTATTTATTTATTTAATCCAATTATGCATATATGCTTGTTTAGAATTATGCATCATATGTTTAACGGGAATTTTTATAATTGAAAAAATATTTGTGTCATGATTAGAGAATTCAATACGAAAGACATAAAAAATTCTATTTAAGATTGGCTAAAATGTTTTTTTTGACGGAAGGATTCACTTAAATATTTTTTATTTTGATAAATAAACAAATTTTATTTTAAATATTTAATATTTTTTATCAAATTTCTAATAAAATAACAATTTTATTTTTATCTTTATTTTTTATTTTAATTCTTCTAATATATCTATTTTAGCATCAGAGTAATTCTTTCTAGTGACACATCAGCATTAGTAAAATGCTTCGGTAATTGAAATTTTTGATGATAACAATCGTGAAAAAAATATGTGGAAAATTCACAATAATAATAAGAATTGATAAAATGTGTAATTAAGTTTTTGTTAAAACACTGTGTAGTAAAGTGTGTGAGAAGTTTGGGTGTTTTAAAACGAATAAGGGGAAGGTTTGTATTTTATTTATTTATTTTGTTTTGTTTATTGAAACTGTGCATTTCATCTCACGTTTTAACTGTTTGTTCATTGTTATTGCTTTTCTACAAAAGATTGATAAATCCTTCAAAATAGGAACGCTTGGACTACTTGCAGAATTTAGTTATTGGGAACGAATACTAGTATTTAGGGTAGGCTGTTCAAACTTTAGCTTGATTGTACTATAATATAAGATTCGTTTATCTTTAATCATATTTTTTATATATTATAAGTCATCAGTCATCACAACTTACATCAAATTTAAATCAAAATCTTGAGATATGAAGCAAATGTGAACTTTATTGTTGTCCACTTATATGTTATTCAATGTTCTTATTTTTATCTAATATAAAACTTTTTATTTATATGTTGACTTCAACAATTAACAAGATACATTATTTAACCTTTATATTATTAAAAAGATTTTTTATATAAAGGATCTCACATATTAATCTACCACCAATTTTGTTATAGGTTAATAATTGTAATAATTGTACTAGTTGGTTACTTAATTGCACCTCAACTTTAATATCTTTTGTTCACTACAAGAAATGTGAGTTTTATAGTAAAAAAGTTAGCATTAGCCACTACACCAATGCTACTACTCGCTGTTATAGACGCAAACTTTTAGATTCTATTATATTTTTTATTGTTTCAGCTAACACTAAAATAGAAAGTAGTAGAGAACTAGTGTTGACCGTGACCCGTGTTAAATAGTTATTTTAGGTTAAAAAATAAGAATGACCATTTATCTTATTTTGTGTTTTTAAATTGATCTTCTAATTTTTAATTTTTTAAAAAATGCTTCTCTTGCTTATTTAGTTAATGATATATTGGTCCCTTGAAAATTTATTGTTTTCGATTTCTTATGCATAATTTTAAGTTTTTCTAATTGATTCAATACTTAAAACTTATTTAAATAGATTTACTTACATGAAAATTAAATTAACATTAAAAAAACATAAATGTAACGAGCCTTATGAACAATCAAAATAATATGATATAATTTTATTTTAATTTTTTCCATGAGTTTTTTTTTCAAAGTATGGTAAAAACACATATTTTCTCTAATTTTCTTTTTAGAGAAATAATAAAAATCTTATATATTCATTTGATATCTTTCTTTCTACATGGATTTCCGTTATTTTCATTTCCATTAAACGAAACAATATGAAAAATGAAAAACAAAGAAGAAAAAATTAAATTATTCGTGTACTCGTCTGATTAGACAGAGAGGTTAAAAGAAAAAATATTATTATATGCTAAAGCCATAAAGTAATTAAGAGAAAGAAAAGTTAAATTCTTTCCCAGTTTCTCTACCCATTTGATTAATTTTTTTTTTAAAAAAAGCACGTAACTTTGGCATTGTATTGAAAGTTATTTTTTATTTATTATTTCCCCTCATTATTTCATTCTTTTTAGGTAGAATAGCCTCGACCGAAAGTTAAAAATTAATCATTGGAGATATTTAAATTAATTTAAGGGTTTGTTTCTTTTAATAAATATTTGTTCATAAATATAAATTGAATTTATAATTATATATTTAAGGGACAAAATTATCTCTCAATTATGTCATCATCTCATTGCAAATTTAAATAAGAAATTTCAACTTTTTGTATGTTGAATGGATGAGATTTTAAGTTTCATCCTTGTTGTCTTAATTGCATATAAAAAAATTAATGAAAAAATAATTGAATTCATCGTACTTTATAATAGTAATAATTTATAAAAAGATAGAGAGCAGGGAGTCTGAAACGGTATAATAATTACTTAAGTTTCTAACTAGGACATGAAACAATTCCAAATTCCATTAATAACTCTCCTCTTGTCCCCACATAAAGAAAGAAAAACAACCTGCGTGGAATTTGAACAGACCAACCAAAAAGTCCCCGACCACAAACTAAAATGACCATATTGTCCCAATACTCCTTCAGTAACTATAGCTGTAACAGTAATGAGTCTCACTGTCTCAGTTCTGGTAACTTAACAACGCATCCCTTTCCAAACACTAGTGTGGAAAACTTGAACCATAATAAAGCAAAGGCCATTTGCGTCATTTCATCAAGGACAGAGTGTCGGTTTGCCTAAGTTAAAGTATGATGATATTATGCGGAAAATAACATTTTGCGATATTTGGAGGGTATGCCCAAACCCAAATCGGAAAAAAACAAAAAACACGAAATTAATTATTACTTAATACAAAAAACAGAGAAGGAAAATCGAGCTGAAAAGCGCAACACAGTGAACAACCACATCAAACACCGTACAGTCCTATGAGAGAGAGAGAGACAAAACACACTCACACAAAACACACATACTCACCAAACCAAACCCGTCTCTATCTCTCTCTCTCTGGGGTTCGCAACGAGGAAACAACACCAGAGCTCTTCGATCTTCCAGAACATTCTAGTAGGAGCCAACGAGATTCATTCTTCACTTCAAACTTCAAACTTCAAACAGCCCAAACACTAACCCGTTTTCATGGACTTGTACGGTCGGGCCCCCGCGAGAATTGGATCCAACCCAGTGAACCAACCCGAATGGCGCTCACCGGGCACCGACACTGGTCTCGAAGGTCTATTTCTCTCTTCTTTCCGTTCTGTTAGGGTTTCCTTAATGTTGAAGTTAGGTGTTTTGTTTCTCTCTTTCTAATTAGGGTTTTTGTTTTTGGTGTAGAATCGATGTGGCATTTGACGCTGGGTGGTGGTGGCGAATCTTACCCGGAGCGACCCGGTGTGCCTAATTGTGTGTATTACATGCGGACTGGGGTGTGTGGATATGGTGGCTGGTGTCGTTACAATCACCCTCGTGATCGTGCTGCGGTAACACTTTCCATCACTTTGAGAATTGAGATAATCTGCATTTCGTTAGAATTCAATGGAAGTGTCTTGTCGCTCTTGGTTTTAGTAGTAGGTGTTATTTTCATGCCTATTTTGCCCCGGGTGTTGACAGTTGGTGTTATTTCTAAAGGTTATTGTTTTGTCCAAATCTTCACTAATAGTTTTTGTGTTTTTAGTGAGAAAGGGGAAGTTGAATTTTGACTTTCTCAATGGGGAGTGTCATTTCAAAGTGAGTCCAGTTTTAGAGGGTAAATTGGATTTGTGTTGCATAAACCAAAAAGAATAGAAGAATGTAGATGACTGATAGAAGAATTAGATGACTATTTTGTTTTTCTTCGTCTTATTGCTATAGATTATAGATATGTATTGACTCAATTGAGTCAACTATGGCCTAGGTTGTTGCGGCAGTAAGAGTTATAGAGGACTACCCAGAACGGTTGGGGGAACCTCCGTGTCAGGTATAGTTATTTTCCCGGTTTAAATGATTTGCTCAATGTAAAATCTAGAAACTTTCTTCTTATATTTCCAATTTAATGTGGTTATTAATACTTGGTGTTTATGATGAGCAGTATTATTTAAAAACTGGAACCTGTAAATTTGGTGCATCCTGTAAATTCCACCATCCTAAAAATGGAGGTGAATATTTAAGCCAAGCTCCACTAAATGTTTATGGATACCCGTTACGGTCGGTATGATAATGGCACTTCTTTTTGGTCTTCTTCTCCCTTGCATAATTGACAGCAAATTATCCAATGTTAAGCCATGCCTTTTGTTTAAACAGGGTGAGAAAGAATGCTCCTACTATTTGAAAACAGGGCAGTGCAAATTTGGTATATCGTGTAAATTCCATCATCCTCAACTGGCTGGCACATTATTGCCAGCATCTGCACCTCAATTTTATCAACAGGTGCAGTCTCCTACGGTTCCTCTGCCTGAACAGTATGGAGGAGATTCCTCGAGCTTGAGAGTGGCCAGGCCTCCTATATTGCCTGGTTCATATGTGCAAGGGGCTTATGGTCCTGTACTTCTTTCCCCAGGGGTTGTCCAATTTCCTGGATGGAGTCATTATTCGGTCAGATGGATGTGTGTGTGTGGTGAAAAGTCAATTTTTTCTTCATATTAGGAGTTGCTTTATTCTGACATTTTTAAATTGGTGTAGGCACCTCCTGGCACTCAACCTGGTGTTGGGGCTACTTCTTTATATGGAGTGACCCAGTTGTCATCACCAACATCAGCTTTTGCTAGACCATATACACCGCTTCCCTCTACCACTGGCCTTTCAGGAAGCAACCTGAAGGAACAATTATATCCCGAAAGACCTGGTGAACTAGAATGCCAATACTATCTGAGAACAGGGACCTGTAAATTTGGATTAGCTTGTCAATATCATCATCCTCGGGATCATATTGTGGCACGGCCACGTCTTAGCCCTGTTGGACTTCCTTTACGTCCGGTATGTGGTTACTCACGTGATTTGAATATTTGATCGTCTATTTAATTTCTCAGATTCAATTATGCTGTATGATACATATACAAGTGTGAATACCACATCTATTCTGCTCAGGGCTCAATACTTGCATTTCCTTCTTATTAGAAATCAAAATCAAAATCTATAGGTACTTGACAATCTGCTCTTTTTTGTCTTGGGCCCTGATAGTATTAGTGTTTCCCTGCTTAGTATTTAACTCAGTAACCTGGCTTCAGTTGCATTAGGGTCAACACGGACAGCAGTCGATCTGGAGTAGGAGATAATGTACAACTTTTGCTTTGTACGATTGCAGAGTTGGTCCTTTACAGCACATGATTGATTTTATATGGCCACACACATGCCCTCTATACACAAGAGACTTTGGTCATTGGAGTCCTCATTTCATTTCAAAAACCAACCTTCCAAAAAGCTTGTGACACACGTGCGCGCGCACACAGTGTCCTAATGTAAAACATGCTGTTTACTCTATTTTTCTTTTCAAGTTAAAATGATATTAATGTGACTTGCTGTATTTTACATATATGTCTAAAAGTTCTATGTTTTACTTTTAACAATAAAATCTATCTCATGAATGTTTTAAATGGGTATCATCTTTGAATGGTTAAGGCATTTCAGTTTCCAAGTATAAATGCCAATATATTGATGATGTTTGATGTTAAATTTGTAGCACAGTAGTTTCAATTCTATCTTGAGTTTTGCATGCTTGATGTTGCATTATGTTTGGGGCGAATATGAGATGGAAACATAGGATCTGAATCGGGGCTACAACGGAAAGGATTTGGTTTCATCATTACGTTGCAAATAAATTTTGGTGACGGTCAACTATTTTTCTGCCTATTGAGGAAAAATGAACAATTGGATACACGACAGAACAAGTTATTCCTCTTGAATTCAGGTAGCCCTGCATGGATTTCAGATGCAACAACCTATGCAGTTGTGTTGTGACTATAATGCATTTGCAAATACAATCGTTAATGATGGAGTTATCCACATGTAGCAGTAGTGATTATAGCTTTATCAAATCATATATTTGTTTTTCCTCTCTGGTTCTTTGGAGTTCAGTGGCTGATTAAAGGATTTATATTATTTGTTTATAACGTTAATTTAATGTGGAAGGATTAATTGTTCTTAAGCACATTCTCATGTTTTGTTGCAGCATTGCAATTTGTGTTGTTTTATTTTGGGATTTTTTTCTTAATTAATTTGTTTTCTAGAAAACAGGGGTTATAACCTTGTACATTTTATTTGCAAAATGGGCATTGCAAATTCGGCTCCACGTGCAAATTTGACCATCCTTTGGGATCTATGAGATTCAGTCCATCGGCATCTTCTCTCATTGATGTGTCAGTTACTCCATACCCAGTTGGGTCGTTGCTCTCAGTTGGCTCCTTCAACAACATCTTCGGACCTTCGGCCTGAACTGATGCCAGAGTCCAAAAAGGAATCCTTTTTGGCCAGAATACCTTCTTCTGGAAATAGTTCTGGTACTTGTGTCGGTCTAATTTTCTCACAAGGTGGTTTTGTCTTGCTATCTGACGTGCAACTCTCAAGTTGGAGTTCTGCCCCTACAAACAGTAGCAGAAGCACGCAACAAAGTGGTGAGATACGTTGACCTGGCTAGTGTCAACTTGAAAATGAGTCCTCGTTATATATTGGATGTGATTTCACAATACCTCATTGCTTCTGTCTATAGTCCTCAGCATTTTGATGGCAACTGTTCAAAGTTTCACTATCGCTGTTTAGTATTCATCATCCAATTCTGTTTGGGACCCCATACTAGGTCATTCTCATTTGTGCTCACCTCATCTGATTATATTATTAGCTCAAATAAGCTTCAATAGAAAACTTCATATTGTATATTCTTTCTCCCTTCTGAATATTATTATTTTACCTTCATTTATGGCGTTTATGTGATTATTATCATTACATTTCTAAATGTTTGTGAGAGAGAGCCTAGTTCATACTCCGTACAAGAGGGCACAAGTTCCAGTTTTACTACTGCTTTTGAGTACTTGCCATTTTCCCCATACTTAACTGGCTTATAGAATAAATGCCTTTTTTTTTTTTTTTTTACGAAACTTACAGTATCATTCTCTTCTAAATCTAATGCGCAAATTGGCGATTTGACTGACCTTGGATGGAGACCTTACACATATTATTTGCTTATTGACAATTTTTTTCAATATAGAAAAATATTAAAAATATGAATAAAATCAATATTCAAAACTTTAATTGATTAATAGAAATTAGAGTGTTTTCTTATTTTATGTGGGCTTTTTTATAAATTTTTTCTTTTCCCTCGTCATTTCATCTTGATACAAACAGTTGAAGATTTTAATTTTTGTATTTTGACCATTTTTTCGTCTTTAAATTTCTTTTTCCCCAAACTCCCTCGAATCAAAGTCTTAATAAAGTTATGAGATACATATAATAAGAGTGCTTATATTTTTTCTAATAAAAAAGAGTGCTTATATTTTAATTTCAGAGTGCATTATACTTTCCATCCAGTTTTCATTTCAAGTTTCTTAAGCTTTTACGGCCTATTTTACTAATAAATACTTCGTTGTAGAGAAAAGAAGATAAACATTGAAAGCATGTGATAAAATTAGTGGCGGCATATAATAATAATGGTACAATAATAATACTTATTTATAAAAGATAAAGAGCACACGGTCTGAAACGATACTTTTGGTTGCATAATTACTTAAGTTTCTAAATAGGACATCAAACAATTTCAAATTTCATTGACAACCCTTTTCTTGTCCCCACATAAAAGAAAAAAGCAAACAGTTTAGAATTTGAGCAGATCAATCAAAAAGTCATCAACCACAACTAAAATAACCAAATTTTGTCACTAATCTTCCAGTAACTTTAACTACCCCTATTTGGTACAAAGCGAAGAAAATCATTGTATTTAAAATCTGAATTACAAAATAAACTTCAATAAGAATAGATTCAACTCAAAATTAAACTCGAATTCAATATGAATTTCTTTTTTATTTTATAATTCAAACTCAATCCGATTCAAAATTGTAAATAATTCAGTTTAAATTGGTAATTCAAATCACATGAAGCAAAAGTTAAAATATGACCAACATTTTAAAAAGGTTAAAACTATAAAGTTTTGTAGTAGTATTTTATCTAATTGTCAATTTAATATACTTACCGCACACGACTTATTATTTTACTAATATTATGAAGTATTTTGATTTTTTTATACTTGATAGGATTTAAAACTAATATTATATTACATTTATTTATTTCATACAAAAAATAAATTTTGTTTCGAACTTGACATAATTCAAGTTCATTATGCCCCATAAGCTCAAGATGACCTCTGGAAGCTAGCCCAACTCAATAGTTCCAAGTCAGAAAAAATTGGAAACAATTAGCAGAAACGAAGAGTCTCCTAATAATCTAAAGATAGTTTAAAAGCTTTTGATTTTCCAACCAAGAAATAATTACTCTATCATTAAAAGATTATCTTGTTGTCCTATTTTATCTCATATCAACACCTGGAAGAGCCTATTAATCTATTATACTAATATGCATCATAAGTCATGTATGAACTCTATGCTGATGACCTTTTAGCTCTTGTCTTATTGACTTTGAACATCAAAGTTTTAATAGCTTCCTTTCCACCACTCCTTTAAGTAGAAGATCACACCCAAAATATGAAGTTGTTGAAAATTAACTTGAAAGTTCGCATAAAATACGTGTTATCTAACTTTAAATTGGTAATAAATAAAATCGATATTGAGTCAATTCATGAATTATACATAGCTCAAATTGAACTAATTTATTTAATGAATTAAAATCTTAGTGATTCATGAACCAAGATGAAGAAATTATTGTAAACCATGTTTATAAAGTTGATTGTGGACCCTACTCCCAACCCAAACAAGGTAATAAGCAGAAGGACATATGCGTCATTTTATAAAAAATGAGTGTCGCTTACTTGTTAAGTTAGAACTCCGTTTTCCGTTTGACGTTTTAAACTAGGAATATATTCCGCGAGCATAATACTAACGTTTTGCTGTATTTGGCGGGTACGCACACACCCAAATCCCAAACAAGGAAAAACCGAAAATTAATTAATTGATTAATTAACTAATACAGAAAAAAAAATCAAGCTGAAAAGTCCATTACACCACACTAGAGAGTAGAGACCGTACAGTCCTAGTCAGAGAGAAACAAAACACATACACACACCACTACACCAAACCAACACACGCTTGTACAGTGAAGTGAAGCTGTGGAAATTCCCTTCTCTCTCTCCGGTTCACAACGAGGAAACAAGACAACCTCGCCGATCTTCCGGAACATTCTAGTAGCAACCAACCAGATTCTTCACTTCAAACAACCAAATACTAACCCGTTTCCATGGACTTGTACGGTCGGGGCCAGGCCAGAAATGGATCCAACCCGGTGAACCAGCCTGAATGGCGCTCGCCGGGCACCGACACTGGCCTCGAAGGTTCGATTCCCCTTTTCTTCCCATTTTGTCAGGGTTTCCTTAATGTGGAAGTTAGGGTATGCTAGGTTAGGGGTTTTGTTTCTGTCTTCTAATTAGGGTTTTGATTTTTGGTGTAGAATCGATGTGGCATTTGACGCTGGGTGGTGGTGAATCTTACCCGGAGCGACCCGGTGTGCCCAATTGTGTGTATTACATGCGAACCGGTGTGTGCGGATATGGTAGCAGGTGTCGTTATAATCACCCTCGCGATCGTGCTGCGGTAACACTTTCCATCGTTTTGAGATAATCTTCATTAGGTTATAATTTCATGAAATATTCTTGCTGCTCTTTGTTTTAGTAGTATACATCAATTTTATGCCTTTTGATTTTCCAATGTTCACTTATTGTGTAGTTAGGTTTTTTTTTCGGGGGGGGGGGGGGGGGGGGGGGGAGTGAATTATGACATTCTCAATTTGAAGTGAGAATCCAGATTAGATGATAAGCTGTTTTTTGTGTTGCATAAACCCATTTTAGCAGAAAGGAATTGGGATTAGAAGAATGTTCATGTAGATAACTAGTTTATTCCTTCATATTGCTATAGTGTATAAGTATGAATTGACTCAGTTGAGTCAAATGTTGCTTAGGTTGCTGCGGCAGTAAGAGTTACAGGGGACTACCCAGAAAGGGTGGGGGAACCTCCGTGTCAGGTATAATTTTTTTTCTTCTCTCCCTTAAATTATTTTTTCAATGTAAATCTGGAGATTGTTATGTTTCCAATTTAAAATGATTATACTAATTCTTGTTCTTTCTGATGAGCAGTATTATTTGAAGACTGGAACCTGTAAATTTGGTGCATCCTGTAAATTCCACCATCCAAAAAATGGAGCCGGATATTTAAGCCAAGCTCCATTAAATATTTATGGATACCCGTTACGGCCGGTTTGACTCTTCTTTTTGCTCTTCTGCTCGTTCATGTTACCTACACCAAATAAATGTAATGATTAAACCATGCCTTTTGATTAAACAGGGTGAGAAAGAATGCTCCTACTATTTAAAAACGGGGCAGTGCAAATTTGGTATATCTTGTAAATTCCATCATCCTCAACCTGCTGGCACATCATTGCCAACTTCTGCACCTCAATTTTATCAACAGGTGCAGTCTGCCACGGTTCCTCTACCTGAACAGTATAGAGGAGTATCCACAAGCTTGAGAGTGGCCAGGCCTCCTGTATTGCCTGGTTCATATGTACAAGGGGCTTATGGTCCTGTACTTCTTTCTCCAGGGGTTGTCCAATTTCCTGGATGGAGTCATTATTCGGTGAGAGGGACATGTGTGTGTGTAGAGAAAAGTCAAAATTTTCTCTATTTCAGCAGTTGTGTTATTCTGACATTTTTAAATTGGTGCAGGCACCTGTAAGTCCTGTGCTATCTCCTGGCGCTCAACCTACTGTTGGGGCCACTTCTTTATATGGAGTGACCCAGTTGTCATCACCAACATCAGCTTTTGCTAGACCATATACTCCTCTGTCCTCTACTACCGGCCCTTCAGGAAGCAATCTGAAGGATCAATTTTTTCCTGAAAGACCCGGTGAACCTGAATGCCAATACTATCTGAGAACAGGGGACTGTAAATTTGGATTAGCTTGTCGATATCATCATCCTCGGGACCATATTGTGGCACCGCCACTTCTTAGCCCCGTTGGACTTCCTTTACGTCCGGTATGTATGGTTACTTACTTGATTTGATTATTTTGTTTAATTGTCTGTTTTAGATTTATTTAAATTTTAAGTTGTGTATACAAATGGAGTAACTTCACAGAATTGGTTATAATTTTTAATGTTATCCATATAAATGTATTTATATACAAATGTAGGAATAATGCATCTATTCTGCTCAGGGAACACTACTTATATTTCCTACTTATTAGAAATCAAAATCTGTAGGTAGTCTAGACAAGCTGCTCTTTTGTGCCTTGGGCCCTGATATTATTAAAGTATCCCTGCTTAGCAATTAACTCGTAGCCTGGCTTCAGGTGCACTAGGATCAACATGGACAGCAATCAATCAGGAGTAAGAGACAATATTCAACTTTTGCTTTGCACAATTGCAGAGTTAGCTCTTGACAGCACATGATATATATATGTATATATCATGCCCTCCACACGAGCCTTTTTGGCTTGACATGTGGAATTCAATTTCTTATTTAGAAGAATGGGGAAAGCTAAGATTGAACTCATGGTCACATGGTCATAGAAGCCATCATTTCATGTCAAAAACCAACCTTTGTAAATAGTTTAAGCTGTTGAATAAGAGCATGTGATTGTATTCTTTTTCTTTTCTATATATATAACAGTCCTAATGTAAAACCTGCTATTCACTCTATCTTTCTTTTAAAATTAATATGGTATAAATGTGACTTGCTATATTCCATATGTCTGAAATTTAAAATTCTGTTTTAAACTTAAATCTACCATGGAAGTGATGGTTATGGCTTTCCAGTTTCCAACTGAAAAGGCCAATGTACTGATAATATGCATGCATGATGCCAATTTTGTAGCATGGTAGTTTCCATTCTATCTTGAGTTGAGCTTTGCATGATTGATGTTACCTCATGTTTGGAGGGATATGAGATGGAAACATAGGATCTGAACTGGGGATTACATCAGAAAGGATTTGGATTCATCGATACATTGGATGTAAATTTCAGTTGTGGTCAACTATATTTCTACCTTATTAAGATAACATGCTATTTTCTCAGCTATTGGATATCACAACAGCACAAGTTACCCATTTTGAATTCAGGTAGCCTTGCATAGACTTACATGCAACAACCTACGCAGTTGTACACACTTGTGATCGGAATGCATGTGGCAATACTATTATTCACAACGGAGTTACCCACATGTAGCAATAGTGATCACAGCATAATCAATTCATATACTTGTTTTTCCTCTCATTTACACTAGTGGTTAGAGTTCAGTGGCTGATTAAAGGATTTATGTTATTGGTTTGAAGCATTGATTTTATGTGGAAGAATTAATTGTTCTTAAGCACATTCTGGTGTTTTGTTTCAGCATTGCAATTTATGTGTTTTTTATCTTTCATTTTTGGGATTCTTTTTAATTAATTCGTTTCTAGAAAACAGGGGGTTCAACCTTGTGCATTTTATTTGCAAAATGGGCATTGCAAGTTTGGCTCCACGTGCAAATTTGACCATCCTTTGGGATCTACGAGATACACACCATGGGTATCTTCTTTCATTGATGTGCCGGTTACTCCATACCCAGTTGGGTCATTGCTCTCTCAGGTGGCTCCTTCAACAACATCTTCAGAGCTTCGGCCTGAACTGATGTCAGGGTCCAAAAAGGAATCCCTTTCAGCCAGAATATCTTCTGTAAATAGTTCTGGTACTTCTGTCGGTCTAATTTTCTCACAAGGTGGGTCTGTCTCACTATCTGATGTGCAACTCTCAAGTCAGAGTTCTGCCCCCTCTAAGCAGTAGCAGAAGCACCAGACAAAGCCGCGAGATACGTTGAACTGGCTAGTGCAAACTTGAAAATAACTCATTATCTATTGGATGTGATTTCACAAGCCTCTATTACTTCTGTCTATAGTCCTCAGTATTTTGATGGCACCTGTTCAAAGTTTCACATTCGCCGTTGAAAATTCATCATCCAATCCTGTTTATAGCCTATACTAGGTCATTCTCTTTTATGCTCATCTCATCTGATTATATTAGTATCTCAAATAAGCTTCAATAGAAAACTCCATATTGTCCAATAGCTTCCTCTCTTCTGCATATTACTACTAATCTTTGTATATGGCGTTTGTGTGATGATTGTCATTACATTTATGCGTGTTTGAGACAAGGCCTAGTCCCTGCCCTACTAAGATGATGAGAGGGCTTATGTTCCAGTTCAGCTACTGCTTAACTAGTTTATGGATTATTTATTTATACCAAACTTACATACACTACAATTCTCTGTCTCCTCTCCCAAGAGATATATATTCTCCTAAATCTGATACGCAAATTGGCGATTTTACATTCTTGGAGGCAAAATCGAGGTTGGCATTTTCTTTAGTTTTTTTTTTTTTAGATTATTATAGGACTGTCTGTTTTGGATTAAATTATTTTATTTTGAGATGTATGAAATCACGCTTTAGATGTGGAAGTTATAATTATTATAATTTAAAATTGTATCCAAAATATGGAACTAAACACACTAATATACTGACTCGATGGCGCGTACAGCTGATGCTATATAGCTTCTGCATCTTAATTCTAATGCTGTCTGATGTACGTATGTACGCGGAAACACAGAGAGAGAGAGAATGGGAACGGGAGGGAACACAGAGTATCTAACACCTATATAACACTTAAGAAAATGGAAACACACGGTTAAGCTATTGGATATATATTAGGGGTATTATTAGAAGAAACCTTGTGTTTATTTTACTGGAAGCAATTTTATTCAAATAAGATAGAATTATTATGGAAAACAATTTTTCTTTTCTTTTCTTTTAGTCTTTGGTTAGAAATTATGAGTGTCTTTTAACTCATTGGATTAAAGAATAATTTTGTTTATAGTATATGACTGTCGTTGATTTTTTTTTGTACATGACTAAAATTGAATATACTAAATAGATTATTTTTTCACAATTTTTAAGTGATAAACGACATGACAGTGTATACCTAAGACTTAAATTTAAAATTATTGATTAAATCAACTGTTAGAAGTTAGAACAAATTTCAACATTATACCCGTGAAAATACATATGTTGAAATATGCCAATTGTTCAATTTCTAAAGAAATCGGTGCTTAACTACCAACCCATGATTCTTGGGTTTAAAAAAATATTACTAACAGAAATATTAAGAACACATTTCCTTATAAACACTTCTCGAAATAAAATTTTATCATAAAGTGATATTATATATGGAATACACCGTATTGGAATACTTCTCAGAATATTATTTTTATCATGAAGTGATATTTATATATGAAGTATATTTTGTTAGGAGGAAAATATTTATCATGTACTTATTCATAGTTTTCAACAAAAATTAATCATTATTTTTTACAGAAATTACTTTGTATTAATATCATGATGAAAGAAATATATAGACATGACTAAATTATATAGATTTTGTTCTTTATTTTAAAAAAATCATTTGAGGTTTATTTGATGATAAAAAATTGTTAGAAAAGTATTATATACATTTTAATCATAATAAGAGGAATCATCTCATAGCTGGATACTATTTCTTGTATCATCTCACCGTGTAAGGTCATCATAACTCATTGGTTACCACGGTTTGCCATCAAATCGGATAACAATGTCATTAGTTAACTCATTGCAATGGTTTGTATGGTTTACCATCAAATCGTATAACAATGTTATTAATTACAAAAGGGTGGTGGGTCAAGACAGGTTCCTGATTTTCATAATTGTTGCCTGTAACTGCATGCTTGCCTTGCTCTAGTGGAGACAGTCAAGTGCCAGTGAAGCCCATCCGTGCATGATTTCAGGATTTTTAGGAGTACAAAACCAAGTGAAATTCTCTGTTGCACACGCTTTCTGTTAAAGATTTTTAAATTAATAGCTAGTAGTTCTATTTCTATATTTCACTGAAAATTTGTTGTAAGACTAATGAGGTTCTCCCAAAAACTGTTTAAACTTTGAACTAACTAGATTAATTCATTTGACTTATTTTGGTTATTTTTCATAGAAAAAAATTATTACAAATAACTACTTATTTTACTAAAAGTTTTTTTTTTTAAAAAAAAACTTGTGTGTTTTGATTAAATGTTAACAGATATTTAGTTAAATGTTATTTATGTGTATAAGTGATTTGTTAAGAAAATTATAAGACAACAAAATTATTTGGTTAAAGACAATCAATATTTATCTTTGACAGCTTTAATTTTTTTTTAGGGAGACAGCTTTTGAATTAATCTGGAATCAAATAATAATAATGTTAAAAGTATAGCTTTTAAAAGATGCTGGTGTAAAAAAAATAATTAAGAGCTTTTAATACAATCGAAGGATATATGCTATTTGAAGATAAAGTAAGATTCATGTAAAATTTTGTCAGGAGCGGCCTAACAGAAACAAAAAGTGAGGCACAAAATAAAAGTTGTGATTTTTTTTTTTTACTTTAAACAAAAGAGTGATATATGGGATTTTTTAGTCAACAATGTATAATCTTTTTTACTTTAAAAAATTAATAATAAATGTTGATAAAATCTTAAATTCATGCTTTAATCATTTTATTCTTGAGGCGATCTTGAATTTTGTAGTCTAGAAATAAGGGATACAGATTACATGCGATTTTTAATGTATTAGAATTTTACTTCTTTTTTTGGTGGGTAGAATTTTACTTCATTAACCTACACAATATAATTCATTATTAAAGACTAATATCAATTATCGTGAGAACTCTATAATTTTAATTAATAATAATGCAAAAAGTTCTAAAATATTGTACTTAATTCATTCTTATAATAAATTGATACAACACCAGTATCGAATATGACCTGTGAATTTTTGCTAAATAATTTTAAGTTTTACTCTATTCTTTATCTCATCCTCCTCCCCTCTTAATTTGGTTCTTAAACCTAATTAGCTCAGTTCCATTCACCTTTAAATGAAACCAAATTATGCAACATTAATTAATTGAAATAAGTTGACATCTAAGCATTCTTAATTGGTGTCATTTTGAGCAAACAGAAGACAAAATTAAATTTATAATAAAATTAGTGACTAAAATAAACTTGAAATAAAATGTTGCTCTCTACTTTCTTATTTTTGTCGGTGCTTCCTCTTCAGATTTTGTTATTTCCCTCCCTCTTGATTTTCAATTCCAAAACAAGGGTATGAGTTATGTAATTAAAAGATATTCCTTTTCTAGTTTCACTTGGAAGTTGGAATCCATAAAAAGGCTATAGAATTGGGGGATGATTCTATTTGTTTTCTTAGAAATAGGGGAGGATAGGACGTGCGAGAATAAAAAAAAGTTCATTCAATTCTATTCTTTTGATGGCAGATATACAATGGTTATGGGAGTTTGTGGTAGTGACTTGGTTCATTTGGGACATGTTTCAATAGGGGTGACTAGCAATTTAGGTAATGAGTGAATAAGTATGAGGAAAAAGAATAAATTTAGTGTCAGTTATTCTCCATTCTTCTAATGGTAGAGATGTGGTAGCTATGACTATGACTACTGTTTGTAGTGGTGGCTTGGTTGATATCTTTTGTTATGAGTGAATGAGGTTGTGTTTGACTCCTCCATAATGTTTTTTTGTTTTCACAGGTAAAATATTAGAATTATACCTAATTTTTTCGTACGTATGAGTTTCTTGTGAGATTAGATAAAATTTCGTTTTGCATCCTCATGTTTATCTCCATTTTAGAATACAAAACTTGAAAAGTAAGAGTTTCACTTTCTTCCTATTCTCAATTAGACATTTTCAACATTATTTCTTTTTTTTTCTTTCTGTTTTGGATGTATATTATTTTACACATTATCTCCACAATAAACTGAAAAATTTATCCTTCAACTATCTATCACCCCTTTATCTTTATTTGTACACGTGATATTCTTAATCACCTATCCCTTTCAATATATCCTCTTTTATTTCTGTCTCTAAATTGAATTTTAGTATTTTTTTTTTAAATGTCAATAATTTAAAATGACTATATATTATAGTTTAAATTGTTCATTGTAAATACAAAATATAATTTATATATATATATATTTTTATAAATATTAATTGTAATATAACTTATATATATATATATTAAAAAATGATTCATTATGAATTTTAGTTATATAAAAAAAACATTTTATCTTATGTCATGTACGAACTGAAATTCTAGCACTAGTTTTTTTTCTAGGAAGAAAAACACATTCACTATTGCTGTGATGAGACAAAAATCCCTAAATTAAAAAAGCATAACTAGTTAAGGAATCAAACACAATCTCATGTTCTACCATGTTTTTCTTATGGACTCTAAGTGGATTAAAGTAAGTTAACCTTTTACATGATCCATATATACTTCTCCATTTTGGAACCATTTTTTTAAAGGCCATTTTGTTTGGAACCAAAATTAATTAAGAAAAACAATGTAGAAGAATAAAGGAAGTACTTATGAATGAGAGGTGAATAAAAAGAACGAATCCTATATAATTCCTTAAATTTAGTAGTCAGATTGAAAATATACAATTCGCCCATCTTACACGAAAGTTTGTACACTTAATGTGTTATGAATTTTCAATTTAGTAGTTAGATTGAAAGTATTCAATATTTATAAAAAATATTAAATAAAATAGATTTAAATACATTTTTAATTCCATTAATTTAGTATTTTTTTTTCATTCTTATAAAATTATTTTTTTTATTTTTAATCATTGTAAATTATGTTTATAGTCCCTAAAATATTCTAGATAACGTTTTCAGATAGTTATCTAACATGTATTAAGAACTAAAAATAAAATAAACATAAATTATAAGGACTAAAAACACAAAAACAATTTTGCAGATATGAAAAATAAAAATAAAATACTAAATTTTAAAGACTAAAAATATATTTAAACTACATTGTTTAGATAGTTATGTAACATGTATTAAGAAATAAAAATAAAACAAACATAATTTAAGAGGACTAAAAACACAATTTTTTTTTTGCAGAGATGAAAAATAAAAATAAAAATTTTAAACATTAAAAATATATTTAAATCAATAAAATAAGTTTGGCAAAATTTAAATGCCACTGCTATATATTTTTATTTATTGTTAATGAATTATTTCTCTCCATTCGAAATTGTTCTTGATTGTGCCCCTAACATCATATTTAAGTTGATTATTGATAAAAGTTTGTGATTTGTGACTTAAGATGTGTATTGATTAAACATTTGCAACATTCCCAATAGTATAAGTCAAATAGTAAATGATATTTAAAAATAAAATAGTAAACAATATTCCATTAAAGTGTATTTTTCATTTAATTATTTTATTCGTAGAAATTAAAGATAAATATTAAAGAATTGATAGTAAGTTAACACTTGTTTAATCAACTGAAACTAAATGCATTTGATTTTTTTCTCTTTATTTAATATAGAAGAAAACTTATAATTTTATGATTGAATTCCCAAACTATTTTCCTTGTGAGTAACATTCAACATTATAATATAAGAACATTAAATTTGTAGGAGAGATACTCACGTGCATTCATATTAGGAAAAAAAATCTATATCATAGGAAAACAAGTAAAATTTTCCTAATACAAGTTGGTGTAGTTATGTTAGTGACCTCTCTCGTGTGAGAGTGACAAATGGTAAAAAAGGCACATGTTGTTGATGAAATAAATACATTTTATATAATTGAGTCGAAGGTTAGCTGCATACACATTAATCCCTGCGATTAAAGGTAGACATTTAGTCTGTGTACCCACTCTCCAAGTTATAAACAGGTAGGGTCACATGTTTTCTGCATATCATGAATCATGATTGTGGCTACCCTCTTTCCACACCTGCACTAATGATATTACTGAGTCTCTTTCAAATCCCAATGTGTGAAAAAGAGAAAAACCCTCTTTTGCTGTGGTTGTCCCATTTGTTCTCTTCCCATTACCATAGAGAAAGAATGCTTTTGAAGAAGTACAGTAATTTTTAGCGAACCATTTATCATGCCTTTTATTAAAAAATGAAAGAAGCTCCATAATTGATTATTCTTCACACAACCGTTTCATAATTGATACCTAGAACTTTAATACATTTCTTTATGAATGAATAGAGCTAGCAATAAGCTATTAGCCTATTAGTTTCATTCATCTACTTTAACTTTTACAACAAAAGCTACTTTTAAAAATTGAAAACAAAAAAAAGTAAAAATGTTTACATGGACATTATGTGTTGCTATGAAAAGTTGTATCATTAAAATGAAAGGAATAGTGAAAGGGAATGGATGTAACATTCTTAGTTTCAGTCTTAACTAATTGAAAGAAATTAATGCAAATTGATTCCCATCTCTGCAGACTCGGTACAAGAATCTACTGTGCCTTAACCGGCAAATCAAATTTAGACTAGCAAAATATGGCACCAAACAAAGAAACACTTTAGTAGCACACCCTCCTAAAAAAAGTTTGGCCTAACTAAACTAAGTCATAGTTGTGCTATGGGATCTCACACTTCAGTTTTGAGCTTTGACACACATGGTCCACTTTGAAGTCAGAGTGCCCATAACAAGGGAGCAGAAATGGCATGCCATGAAGGAGAAAAGAATAAAAAGTTATGCACATTTAAGATTCTTTTACTATTTGATTCTAAGCTGCTTCATGCTTTTAGTTCCCTCTAGTTAGATAGGCATAAAATTGCAGAGTTACATAGGACAGGACCACCTGGCAACTGTACTTATTAGTTATTTTCTTTGGAATGAGAAGCTGTAAAGCATGTAACTTTGGCTCAGATAAATTGATCCTTTATGAAACAAAATTATCAAACACAATGTGATTGAATGAAATGAAGACCACACCCACTTAACCAAAACGTATGAAATTGCTGATTACCTACCAGATCACTACTCAACCATACAATAAAATTTGATGGCCTAATCATGGATACCAGATCGATGCAATCTAAGACCATTATTGTTCCCACAGTTGTCACATTGAGTAGTTGTGATGATCACATTAGTGTCTATAACTCTATATCATGAACTAATATTCATTTAATACGTACATAATTGGAGCTATTACATTCACCTGTCTCTAATTTGTGTCCTTTTCCTGTTCTCTAATTAAAAGTAAGACATGGTTAAAAAGTAACACTCTCTTTCCTGGTTGTTAGTTTATTTTTTTCAAGTTTAATTGAAAAAGGACAATGGGATAGGAAATGAGAATAGGTGATTTGGTTCCGGAGATGACACAACTACACAAGTTCTCATTTGGCCTTCTTTTCTGACTTAGACAATGCACTAAACTTCAATAGTCATGGTTTAGGTGCACGTTTATTTTATTGTTGCGAACAGACTTTTGAGACAAAATGAGGTTTGCAAAAACATAGACTCTTTGTTTTGCAAAACTGAATTTGTGGACCATTAGATTTATATTAGAATTTGTGCACCGCATTTTGAACGAAAATCCAAACATAGCCTAGGTTTGCAAAAATACACATCTACTACTTGCAAAATCACTTTTAAGTAATGGAATTGGAAATTTACATTAGATGTATCAGGCAAAAAAATTCCGTTACTTAAGTTAAAAACATAACACGTACGTATCTGAGCTAATCATGTCTAATATACCACGGTTCTCATTGTATCATGTAATCCAAGTCATCATTTAGATTTCCACTTTTGTGGTCTTTACACATAATAGAGGAGTTAATTTATGCTAAATTTATGTGTGTAGCTTTGGCTAGCCATTATTACAGCACCCAAAAGCAGTGCAAGGCTTCCGGATTCCTGCAATTTCTTAAGTCAAAAACTATATTAAAAGAAAGAAAAAAGTCCACTTGCTCACTACCTTCCACCGAAAAGTGCAAGCACACCTGCGTTTTCCTTGACTTTTAGATTAAGTTCATTATAAACACTCATAAAGTATGTTTCAAAACCACCACCTTCCTCTCATCCTTCCCTGCCTTAGTTAGCACTGCATGAGTTCATGTGACTTTCACTCCTCCACCAGAATCTCCCAAGATAAATGATGCAGAGCTTTCTAGTGGCTTTGGTTTAATTAACTGACATGGAATAGAAGGGTAGCATATCAGTCACCTCACTCAGAGTGACAATTTTTAGTGGGGTACAGTGATCGTAATTGCTAAGTTTTGTTGAAATGGGAGTTGTCACTGTTGGAGAATTGAAGCCTAGCATCTCAGGGAAGAGGACCTTTCGTCCAAGTTCAAGCATAAGGCATGCCACTGAGTGGTAATATTCTACATCTTCTTGAGTATGTTTTTTAATTATCTTTGGTTGAATTAAGTGTTGTTTGAAGTCCTGATTGTTTCACCTTAATGTACTTTTGAGACATAAGGGTGATTTTTCCTTTCATGAGGCAAAGTGAATAAATGTGTACAAACAATAGTGATAAAGCAATTTACATGTAATTTTAAAAAATTTGACTATAAAATTTTAGTGACGATAATTTTGCCACAAATGCTTTAATTTCTTGGAAATGGCAGGAGAGTTACTTCTAGAAATTGAACTAATGACCCACCATAAACTTAAACAGATCTTTTTCTTTTTCCTTGTATAGTCATTTTCAAATATCTATAATTAGATTTTGAACACAATTGGATTCAAGTGCTCCACGTTAGGAAAGCTATAAAACCATTCATGTGTGTCACCTACCGGTTTAGGCTTTTGGGATTAATGATTTATGACATGGTAATGCATTTGTCCACTCTTGAAATGCAAAAGGCTCTTGATGGTTCAGGACACTCCCAAGGTTAATTCTCAGCGGTTTCAAGCTTTTGGGGGGTCTAAGTGTCCTTTTCCTATAGGATTGTGAAAGTTCAGTTTCTGAGTAGGAACATCACCTGGGAAGCTTTCATTTTGTCTTGTCGTATTGCTCGTGTGTGTTCATCTCTTTTGTATTCATTCAAATTCTAATTTCCCGCAACTTCTAATCTGACATGGTCCTTACAACCTGTGCAAATTTTATGGTAGCACTCTTAGCTTTCATGGAACAATTTAGACTGAGATTGAGATAGATTGGTATAGATAAAGCTGTAACATGTAACCTTGACTTTGATGTATAGTCATGTTCCTGTAGTAACTAGACAACAGTATGGTGCTGCGTGGTGAATGCCCAATCTTGATCTGTCTTCTATGAAAACGCCAATTCATGTTTGTCTGTCAATTATTCTCATGCTTTTGTTATCTTTAGCACCAATCGATATGTTTGAAGAGTTTTGAATGAGTACGGGAATGCTGTAACAATAAGAGCTCACCGACTATGGGAAAAAAGTTTTGGTTAGCGAAGATCTCACGTTGACAAGTTGACACGTGATTGATCAAAATAATATACATATATATATATATATATATATATATATATATATATATATATAAAAGTGACAGACAATTCTTATCGGATGAGTTAAATTTTAGGATTGAATTAGGTCTCACGTTAAATTTTAAGATGTCAAGATGATATCAAAGGTTATCCTAATAACTATTATTAGGCCTGTGAGTCACCTTAGAGATCTAACATTTATTAGTAATATAATTGTCTCAAATCCAAATTCTATGAAGATATAAGAGAATAGGCTTAGACATTAACATGACATTACATGTGTGGCTCAAATGGTTTTCTTTTCTTTACATGGGGTGGTCACTGGTCAATGATTTGTATTAATGGGTTCCACAACATAAGCAATCGTGCACTATTAAATTGGACTTAAAGCTGGTGTAGTCGGATTTGTCTGAGGTACTGCTGAAGTAGTCCCACTCATTCTGTATTTATTGAGTTGGGGGCCATTCTCACCTACGTACTTGATCTTGGAAGATTACATTGTCTTCGAGTTTGTGGTGTACAAGACACAAACTTTTAATTCCATCTTGTACATTTTAATTGCACATACATGCTGCAGCAAAAGACTCTTTTCAAGTTCTCTGATAACTTCGTTTTGGTAGTAGTAATATGCATAGCTGCAGTTGTTGCTTTATATTGAAATATCATCCATGTCTACGCCATGCAATAATTCAGCCAGGTTTGTAAATTACAGGCCTATATCTGATGTCTCTAGTGATCTCACCATCGAAGTTGGAGCTTCAAGCTTTGCACTTCACAAGGTAAAGAAATTACAAGTTGCCTTTCTAATAAGTTACTTCATATTCAGCATAGTATTCTTTCACTCTCGTAGGTATTAATTGTTAAATAAATGACATATATATTTCTGTGCAGAATATACCAACCATATGTATGAATATTGATTGTTTATGCATGAGTAACACCTTTGAAGAAAATTTCAAGCTCAACATTAGTACACTAGATTAGACATTAACAGCTAGTAATATATAATCATGAATATAATGCTCTATTTTTCATGAATCAGTTTAAAAAGAAAAAAAACAAAAAGGAGAGAAATGATACTGCCGGTCCTAAGTTGTTTCTATTTTTCTTTTCTCTACAGTTTCCTCTTGTTTCCAGGAGTGGAAGGATTCGAAAAATGTTGTTAGAAACAAAAGATTCAAAAGTTTCGCGCATAAGTCTCCCAAACTTGCCAGGTGGTGCAGAGGCATTTGAGCTGGCTGCCAAATTCTGTTATGGGATCAATGCTGAGTTCACTCTCTCCAATGTTGCCATGCTAAAATGTGTAGCACATTTCCTAGAAATGACAGAAGAGTTTGCAGAGAAAAACTTGGAGACGCAAGCCGAATCATATCTAAAGGAGACAGTGCTCCCCAATATATCAAACACAATATCTGTTCTTCACCGTTGTGAATCTCTTGTTCCCATTTCAGAAGAGATTAGCCTTGTCAGCAGACTAATCAATGCAATTGCAAACAATGCATGTAAAGAACAACTCACTACTGGTTTGCAAAAACTGAATCACGACTTCCCTTCTAAAACTGCCTCAAACATGGAACCCGAAACACCCTCAGAGTGGTGGGGGAAATCTCTCAATGTTCTTAGCCTTGATTTCTTCCAAAGAGTTTTGTCTGCAGTGAAGTCAAAGGGACTAAAACAAGACATGATCAGCAAAATTTTGATAAACTATGCACATAATTCCCTTCAAGGGATTGTTAGGGACCACCAAGCAGTGAAAGGATGTTTTCCTGACTTGGAAGTACAAAAGAAACAAAGAGTCATTGTTGAAGCAATGGCTGGCTTACTACCAACTCAATCAAGGAAAAGCCTAGTTCCTATGGCATTTCTCTCAAGTTTGTTGAAAGCTGCAATAGCTGCATCAGCATCCACTTCTTGCAGATCTGATTTGGAGAGAAGGATTGGTCTACGACTTGACCAGGCTATTCTTGAAGACATCCTAATCCCAACAAATTCACATCAAAACACACATGGGACTATTTATGACACGGATTCAATTTTGAGGATTTTTTCCAATTTTCTGAACTTGGATGAGGAGGATGAAGATGATAATAATGGTCACTTGAGAGATGAAAGTGAAATGGTTTATGACTTTGACAGCCCTGGATCTCCAAAACAAAGCTCAATTCTAAAGGTATCCAAATTAATGGACAACTATCTTGCTGAAGTGGCATTAGACCCAAACTTGTTGCCATCAAAGTTCATATCCCTTGCTGAACTACTTCCAGATCATGCACGTATTGTGAGTGATGGACTCTATAGAGCTGTTGATATCTTCCTTAAGGTGAGAAATTGCTTCTCCCTTTCACTACCATTTTATTACAACTCTTAATCTCTTTAAAGTTTAAACTATACTATTTTTGTTATTTGCTAGTGAGTGAAATATGTTCTTTTTGTCCTTCAAGCTTTTTCAAAATTAATATTCGGTTTTAATTCCCATAAAAGTTTAATGCTTGTAGTCCCTACATTTTGATAGAAACACATGCTATAATTTTTAGTATATGATTAGAAACTTAAACTATGTCATTTCTAGTAAATGTATAGTCTAGAGATTTACATCAATAAACAACAATCACATAAATAAATTTAACATCATACTTTAACTAAATATCTTATGAATCTGATTTATAAGACTTTTTTTCACTTATATGATATTTAATTTTTTCATTTCTACACTATTTTTTTCCATTTCTATTTAATGTGCACATTTGTATTCAAATATAATTGAAACAAAAATTTAACCTTTCATGGTTCTAGTTACCAATTTGTTGATTTTCTATCATTTTTTTTATATATAGGTTCATCCAAACATAAAGGACTCGGAACGGTACCGGCTATGCAAAACCATTGATTGTCAGAAAATGTCTCAAGAAGCATGCAGCCATGCAGCACAGAATGAAAGGCTACCAGTGCAGATGGCAGTTCAGGTTCTATACTTTGAGCAAATAAGGCTCCGCAATGCCATGAATGGAGGTCACAACCAATTGTTCTTTGGAGGAGGACTTAATGGTCAATTCCCTCAACGCTCAGGGAGTGGTGCAGGAAGTGGAGCCATTTCTCCTAGAGACAACTATGCATCAGTGAGAAGGGAGAACCGAGAGCTGAAGCTAGAAGTTGCAAGAATGAGAATGAGGCTCACTGACTTGGAGAAAGACCATGTCAACATGAAGCAGGAGCTAGTGAGGTCTCACCCTGCCAACAAGCTATTCAAATCATTCACCAAAAAACTAAGCAAGCTAAATGCTATGTTTCGGATTAACAGTATTAAGCCAAATGGTTCTGAGAGTCGCTTCCCTTTTCCTAAGAGAAGGCGCCACTCAGTTTCATGACTCCAAAATATGTGTACATTGTCAGAATTAATGTATAGTATATATATGTATGATGCATGCAGTGATTGTCACTAATATTGAATTTCTAGTGAATAGGGTTTTTTGTTTTTTGAGTAATGCTAGCTCCTTGGTTAATTTGGTTGCTTAATTTGTTTGGTAATGATATCATTGATTAAACCTTGGGTGGACTATGCTCAATTAAACTACCAACCTCTGATTGAGAATTTTTAGAACCTTCATATATATTATAATATCTATAGAAAGCTAAACACTGGGGACCAGAGATCAGTTTCGAAACATCGAATTTTTGGCTTGTTTTGTCAAACACCATAATGCTATATAATGTAAAGAGTTATCGAAATCATAAACAGGTAATAATTTCTGTGAGGACGGTGTTACAAATTAATCATTGCATGCACAAAGTGAGAAACCGTGTTATATATGTAACCTGTAACAAAATGTCATGATTATTTCCAACCCCTATTCCATTTATTTATATATATATATATAATGACCTGTGACAAAATTAATTTGTCATGATTATTTCCAATTTCCATTCCGTATTTTTTTGGTACAATTTTGATATATAGACTTTAGATGAACGTCATTTTCACATTCTTAATTATTACGAGCTCCACCGACGGATTATTTTATCTTATTATAATAATATATATACTGGAATAAGCTGTAGGCAGATATTATAATATTTTTATGCAACAAATGTTTCAAATGCTTCACGTTTTTCTCCCTTTCAGTATGCAATCACTTATCAAAAGTCTTTCCTTTGAAGTATGACGTTCTGCTTGAGCTTGCGCCTCAATAAAAGTGTGTACAATCTGTACCATTATGGGTTGAAGGGAATATATCCTACCAAATTCATCATCATAGATTACTTTTTCTCGAATGAGTAGTACGAGTAACTTATGATCTGTCCAAAAATCATTGATGTGGTATTTTTTTTTCTTTTTCTGTCTAAAATTACATATCTTTTTTTATAAGAGAAGATGCTATTCAAATTGTAAATATTTATACTAAATTGAAATTAATTTTTCCAATAAGTTGTTTTCAATAAATATGATTGGAATTCAAAATTTTTCTTAAGAAAAATTAGACATACCATCCAAACAAACAGTTCATTGCTTAATGTGGTATTTGCCTTAAAGCATATAATTATATTTTTAAGAATGATTTTAAAAAAAATTAAAATACAATTTAGCAAGAAGTTAAAAGTTGAATTATGAAATAATTTTTTATTCTTATGTCATTGACATATTCACCTTTTATTATCAAAATAAAAACTAAACAAAATAAAAGAATAATACTTTATGTGAATCAATAATGCATACAAATAATTTTAAAAAATTTAATTAAGAAGAAAATATCATTTTTTCAAACCTCATAAAAAGTAATAAAAAAAAACCAAAAGAAAATGCATCTTTAATGGGAGAAAGTGAGAATTTAACTAAACATGACTTCACACATGCTTTGGAGTTTAGAGAAGAATCCATTCACATAGTTTCCAAACATGCTATAAATATGACAACAAAGTGCTTCAGAAAATACTTATGAATAAAAAAGAAAAGCAAAATATTGAGAATTGAAATGAGTGGTGGAGATATATTTATATTGTATATGAATGAAGTAGTATATACTTTGCCAATTTTCTGTAATCCGTATTTTTATCAAGAATTTATCATATCTATAATTGAATTTTGTAACAAGAACTAACAAAAGACTCCATGCCCCAATGGATAAGGCGCTGGTCTACGGAACCAGAGATTCTGGGTTTGATCCTCAGTGGACTCGAGTTCTTAAAAAGTCAACAACGGTTAAAAATCAGGAGCGTTTTTTTTAACTTTTAAATGGAAAGTCACGACGTCGTATCAGTTCAGTGCTTCAGGCAACCAAAACGGTGCGATTTTTGTTAGACTGATCTAGGGCTAGGAGCGTAGCGCAGAGATAATGGCGTCATTTTTCAGCGTAATAATCAGGAGAAATTCCAACTTCATCTTTTCTCTCCTATATCTGAGACCTGATAAAGATTCCATCTTGCCACTTGGGTATGTCCCATTCTGATTTTTTTTATATGCTTCTCTCTCCCCTAATCCCCAATAGCATGTGCTTTGTTACATTAGCATCAATCAAGTACTGGACCAAACCAATTTAGTTGAAGCATATTGGTATGTCATTGTAACTCAATTTATTTATGTCAACCGTGACGCGAGTTGTTGATATTCAACACTGTGTTCTGTAAAATTTGTATATTATGAAGGCAACATTTTGAAGCTGAATTATTGTTGGTCCTCCCTCCCACTATTAGTGCAGATGGTGGGTAGTGCGAGGTCAGTTCCTGGCATCACAGTGGGGACTATGGATTCCTAGACATCAGGTTCTGCTTGTGAATGTGAATGTGAATGTGATGTGTGTATTTTATTTTCTTTTCTCCTTTCACCACGTTTCCCAGGTATTAATCTAGGAATATGTATGAGGAAGTTATGCTATTCTCCTCTATGACATAAAAATCTGTGTTTTTGTTTTGTTGTCCTGCAACCATCCTTATTAAGAAGAATTTGAGGTGCATGACAGCATTTTTGTATAGAAGATGGTGATTAACTTCGTAGCTACACCACTTAGGTATAAAAATAGAGAAAAAATGACTATGCATCGACACCATGAATACAATAGTTTTACACTGTCATCTAATCACAAAATCACTATGTATTAAAAATTATACCAACAGTGGATTATGGATGACAGTGTTATATTGTTAATCCATAGTCATTAAACTCTAAAATTATTTCATGTATTGTGCATATAATCATATCTTACTAAATTGAAATGGTTTATAGTGACTTTTGTTTGTTTATTTATTTGAAGATTAAAATCTAAAGAAATCTTGAGGGAGTAAAACGTTACCTACACAAATGATTAACACTGCTTATTTACTTGATCATTTACTTTTTATGTCAAATAAAAAAACACTTTGCATGGATTTTGTTATCTTTATTTTCTTTTTCTTTCCGTTAATAAGAAGCTTTTGGTGGTTAAGTCCATGTTTTTTATTTTTTTCATTTTTGAAGTCTTAATTTATGATTTGAACACAAGACTGATTGTCATAACTTTTGCTCACATCATATTTTGGAGATTCCTAATGAAAAACCAAATACACTATAACTTGTGCTTGTGCATGGATCAAGCAACCTGAGTTGGCTTTATGGATTTGGTTTAATAAACTAAAATACATCGTTAATCTTGTACTTGGAATTGAGATACCTATTTTTAATATATTTATTAAACAAGTATAATTCAATACAAACAATTTCATTATATGTCATTTCTTTAGATTTGTCTGAATCATATCCAGTCTTTATGTTATTTAAAAAATTACACTATCATTTTTATTATTTTTTTCCTTCTATACAGGGTGTGTATTTGTTAATTTTCTGATATCAAGTTAAAAATTTTATCCAAATTCCAAATGCCAGTTTTATGAAAATCAGAATATATTTCCTTTTATAACTGAGCCTTGCATAGTTGCATTTGATAGCACGTGCATGCCATGGCTGACAGTCATGACTAGCATAGGCTTGACTAACATTATACAAAAATTGAGAATGACATTGTGCACCTGAACAAGAAACGAAGAATTAAGAGTACAAACAGACTGTTACTAAACCTTCTGATATATAGTAGTCATAGCTAGGAACTATGTAGTAATATTATTAGCTTTAAGAAGATTAGAGCCTCTTGTTTGATCCTTTGAGGTGATTTTGCATTGCATGGTTATGAACTCCAGATAAATATAGCTCTAGCCCTCAAAAGCAACTGGGCAAGCTTGTTTTGGACGTTGAGGCATATGATCTCATCAGCACCACCTATAAGCTGTTGTCCAATGAACACTGCTGGTACAGTTGGGCGGCAACCCAGCTGAATCAGTGCCCTCTCTATTTGCTGACCATTTGCCATTTTGTCAATCTCGATAACCATAGGGCTGGCACCAAAGCTGCATATGAGAGCCTTCACAGAATGGCTAATGCAACAAGTGCTCTTGCTGAAGATCACCACTGGCTTGTCAGCAGTCAAAGTTGCCAGCAAGTCCATTGCTACAAAATATGATTATTTAAAAGGAGTAAGAGTTGGTGAATTCTTAACTAATGGCACAATTGGCTTGAAATTGTTTTTGTTTTGCTCTGTTGAACTCAAGCTCTAGAGAAGGTCTATTTATATTAGCTTCAGCTGGTTTATTCTGGTAGATGACACTGGATAGTATGTAGAATAACATCCGAAAAAGAATAGATGTTCTAAATGTTTTGTCATTAGTGGATTCCCTATATTCCCTCTTTGATTGCTTGATAGTAACCACCCATATGCTTTAGCAAAGTGAATGAGGAGTAACTTATTGCTGCCTCATTGTATCCAACCCATGATCGTGGCTATGTACCTATTGTTATGTGTGTAGCTCTATCATTTGCAAAAGCTAATTTGTCATGGAAAATTAATACATTAAATTTCAGACTGCATTGTGAAAACTATCTCAGGATAAGGCTAAATCATTAGTTTTTTCCTCGTTTTCACATGACAGAATTCTTAGTTGCCTGTCTTTACATGGAATATGGACAATTGGAGAGATGTTGGATTAGCAACTTTTATAGCATGTTTGGTTTTGCATTTACTAAGAGAGACCTGTGTTTTATATGTGATTTTTCTAGAAGCTACAATTGTTGGATGTGGATGTGATGCATTGCATGTACGATTCAGATTGGAATACAAAGACCTACTTAATTTCTTAACAAGATTAGCATAGAGATTAAATACCAAATACTGAAGGTCGAGTTGAAAGATGATAGAAGAGATATTTGGAGGGAGAAGATGCTGATTGAAAGGTAATATATGCCCGATAGGATATGCCTATTTTTTGCTAATCTAGCCCAAATATATCATGAAAATCTACACAAGGATCGCATAGAAAATGGGGCGAGAAAACGCTACCCTTGGGTGCCCACCAATTTTTACATTTTCCCACATTGTACTATACAGGGGAAGATGCTGAGAAGATGTTCTGTGCTTTAGAGCATATGAATTTTATCGAACAGTGGCAAACTTAGCACAAGCCTGTAGCATATCCCATTCAATCTTCGATTCTATGCATCGTTTTTCATCGAGTTATTTAACTGGATTTATAGCATATCGATATTATGTGGTGCAAACAAAAGTATTGGATGGTAGGTTTTTATTTTTTGCTTCCCCGATTATACTAGTCAACTTTATAAGGATTCATCACCCTTTCTTAGGCATCTTTTGTTGATTGGTATCATTAGAAACTTTTCAAGACAACTTTAATCTTATACAGAAGCCTAATAAGGAAAGCTCAAATTCTATTTTATAGGTAACTCAGTTCATCATTCTGATTTTTGAATAGGCTTAAATATGTTCTTTTTTTCTTATAATTTTTATTCATTTTTAATTTCTATAAGTTTGTATTTTTTTATTTAAATTTAGTCTTTTAATATTCTTTTTTTTAGTCCTTGTAAGTTCACACTTATAGGAACCAAAATGAAAAAAAAACACAAATTTAGAGGAACTAAAAATGAATAAAACAAAAATTACAAGGATAAAATTGAAAAAAATGTAAACTTGCATGGATAAAAAATGAAAAAAAAAAACTTACCAAAGTTGAAAATGTGTGAACTGAGATAAACTAAAAGTGTATTTAATTTTTTTTTGAATATTTGTGAAATGTAAACACAACAAAGAATATAGCAAAGTTTGATCTGGAAGTTAAAACAGCCTTGCATGTAGATAGAGGTTATGCTTGGTGGTGAATTTTCCTACGTTTAAAATACCATTCAGATAACAATAACGTAAATATATTAATGCTCGGTTAGTAGAGAGAAGGAGGTCCTCCACACAATGTCAGTAATTGTTGTAATTATTTGCAATGGGAATACATAAAAGAAGAGGTGATTCCTTTGCTATTTGATTGCGCTTAAAAAAGAGAAAAAAACTGAGTTTGTAATCTCAATTCAGATATGCATCCAATCAAAAATTTCTTTTCTTTCTCAGGCATTCCATTTCAAGATAACATTAAAATTACATTGTCGTATGTAGACGTTATTCGTATTCTTCTAGCAACAGAATTTAACACGTGGCTGCAGCTTGGAAAAACAACCCCTTGGCTCCTTGTCCCAAATTCTATATCTTAGGATGTTCCACAATTCATATAAACGGCTCAAAAATAAAGCGAAAGGTCACTTGATCCTCATAATGTTGTCATTTGAACTAACCAAGTGACTATCTGCATATTACAGCGACTAAAATGTGCATAAGCATCAAATCACAACATTATCTTTTCTTTTTGTCCTGAATAATATTTTAGACTGTGCTTGGGGTATACAGAATACAGTGTACATATATTGAATGAAACTTATTTGAGTTATTTCAATCTAAATCAGTGATTTTTTCAGAAGCATTGTTGATTGGAGTATACAGACAGCATAAGAACAAATGTTGGTGTTTTATGCAATTTCTTCCCGTGCTTATTTAAAGAGGTGTAACTAACGAGGAAGAGAAAATTTATACTAAGCACATTTGATGCTAGACTACTCCTCCATTTATATTAGAGTTAGGATGAGCTTTAGGTTGTCAAACACAGTTGTTCTACTATACTACTCAATGCTTAATGTCATATTAGCAACTAAATGCTAAGCACCTTGATACATGCATAATGTTTCTCATAACTTGAAAATTAGATCTTAGCATAGTATAAACTTGTAAATCCACAAGGTTTTGGTTTTCTAATTAATTTTAACATTCTTCTTAATTACAAAATTTTGAAACTTTTATAGGCTTTCTATAATCTTTGAAAATCTTGAAACTTGTGAAGCAGAGTATTTGGAGACTAAAGTCTTGTCTGGTATCAATTTTAAAAATGAACTTTTGTTTTTAAAATTAAAAACAAAAAATCTTTGTGGAGAAAAGTACCTTTTTATTCATATTTCTTATTAATTGTTTTAAAATTGAAAAACAGAAACAACTACAGACTGTTTCTATTTTAACTTTTTTTTTTAATTCTAGAAAAAGGAAACATGCATAGAAGGATATTAGAAAACAAGGAAACATACTCTCAAAATAAATTTACCGAGTAGATATTTAAAAAAAAAATATCTCTAAAATTGTTTTTAAATTAACACTTACAAAAAAGTCTTATTTTTTATTTTGTCCTAAAAATTAATTCTTCAAAATTATTTTACAAGAGTTTTTCCAATGCCTGCTTTGGCAAAATATAAGAAATTTACCTGTATGTTAGCAATTATTAAGAGACTGACATAGCTAATGAAGCAGAGCCCCAGATTTTTGTTTGACCCAGGCATAATTGTTAACATACAAAGTAAATTTCAAGATTCTATATCCAAGTTGGTGAAATTTGCTAAATGCCAACCCATAGATGTCCTTATGCTCTTGAAAGATGGTGAACTGATTGCTCAAGTTGTAAATTCAATTGATATCCTTCTTCCTTGGGCTCTTACATTCCAGTTAAATAATCTAATATTAATTAACTTTAAAGCTAGGATTTGAATTCTCCCCAAGTGGAGGATGGAATGTTGAGGTGCTAAGTGTGTGGCTTCCAAAACATGTCTGTAACACTAATAATCTTGCTGTTCAAACGCTGTCTTGGTGCAGGCGAAGATATAGTAGAGTGGAAACACACTTCTGATGGGTGGTTCACGGTTTTAGTTTACCACAATGATTAATGCTTCTATTCCTTTGATTTAAAAAATGGTCTACCGGTGATTCAATCACAACATCAAGGTTTTTGCAGTCTCTGCAACTATAACTGTGATTGTATAGACAGCATTTGTCCATGTACAATATAAATAAATGCGTCAAAATTGCAACTGGGATCACAATTTAAAACCCTGCTCAATGCTATTTAATCCCTTAATTATAGAATAGAAGCACATTGAAATCATATTTTTTCAACATTAACTAATTAATAAGGCAACAAAAATAAAATCTCTATTTTTGCTTCTTTTATTTTGGCATCACATTTTCTATCTAATAAAACGAGCATATCTCAACCACAACACAAGAATAATTTATCTAGAATCATCTGTCACAGGTGAAATATTTGATTAAGGCAAGTAATGTGTTTGAAAACAAGTTAGACACGGCTATCCAACACAACAAATAGTTGTTTTTTGTGTTGAGCTTGACGTGATTTTACATTAAACTTAGATCTCAGGTTAAAAACCAAACACGCACCTATGATACCCTTCCATTCACTTCAACTTTTTGTCGTATAATAACAAGAATCCAATTAGTTTTTTTTTTCTTCATTGAAAGGAATTGAACTAATTATTCTTTCCAAACGTTTAAAATGTTAGAACACGTGTCTTTTGCAAATTGGTGGAAATATCCTACTTTGTGAGAAAGGGTGCGGTGAGGACTGAAAAGGCTCCAAAGGGAACGCAAAAGGTTTAAGATTGGTCATAGGTGTTTGGTGAACAGAAAGGTTTTTAACTATAACCCTCTAATAGTGATAACTATATGGGAGTTTTCTAGGTTGTTTGTATATATCCTTTTTAAGACATTACTAGTCCATTCTGATTTTAACAACACTGTACTGAAGAACTCCTTATGTTTATGTACAGATTTGTTCATCATGCGTTCTTATTTACTTTGAACAACTACTGGTAGTCTGCGACATAGCATCATTCAAAAAGGAAAACGGAAAGATGAAGATAATATACACATTGCCGCTAGGTTCACGCATACTAATTATTGTTGCACAAGAATACACTTAAGTATAAACCTGATTGGAACACGTACGCATGCAACAGATAGATGTTCCGTGTATATATATATATATATATGCTTCAATTATTCTTTTTTCGACTCATCTATATTATTTCAAATATCACTGCATAAGTACATTTCTATCATAGTTGAAAATTGCATATAAGCTTAGGTTTGATGATTTTATCATAAATAAATTACACCTTTTGAGTAGTAACATATATGTCAGCTGAGATGAAATTTCAAGTGAAATTTAGGACAGAACTTAGATGTTCTTGAGGTGTTTAGAGTTCTTCAATTAGAATTTAGGTTTGTTAGTAATCTGGATAATAAATGTATGCATTAAAAAAGGAAGTCAGAAGTTTTTCCTAGCTTTTTTCTTTTTGAATAGGAAGTCAGAAGTTCTGACACCATAGTAAGAATATTATGTATAAATCAATTCAACCCAATAAAACTGAAAGATCCAATTAAAAAAATTGAAAACCAAATAACCTTAAAACCAAATATTTTAATTAGATTGAATTGGATTTTTTATTTGATTTTGAGAATGTACTTATCAATCCTATTCAAATTGAACTTACATTTGTCTATAAAATTTATAAATTTAATACAATATATACTACATATTTATATTTTTATGTCTTCTATATTTATAAAATTATCATACACTTATAGTTGTACTTATTTATAAAAATAAAATAATTAGGGATAATAATTTAGTAACTATTTCGGTAAAGGTATATAAAGGAAATTATCAAATTTTATGTTTATTTTCATAGTCTATATTTAAATAATTATATTAATATTAACTATTTAATAACTTGTAGATGAGATAATAGATATTTTTTAATGTTTATTATATATCTTATTACATATTTAATATTTTCTAATTAAAAAACTAATATCTGATCCAATTCAATCCAATAACTCTACTAATCACATGACATGTTTATGCACTAGAAGAAGAAAAATATGAAATAAATAAAGTTTAAGATGAGATGGACCACGTACCGTGACTTTATTTTAATAAGAGAACAAAGGCATGTATATAACCAGACAGCCAGAGTTCAAAATCTTTTTATTTAGTAGAAATTAATTACTTTTGGTTCAAATCCATATAGCCCTGGCATATTAATTAATTAGAGCAGCAGTGGTGCTAACTCATTCCGAATATGCAGACTCATGACACTTTGAGCACCACCAATGAATTGATGTCCTATAAACACAGCTGGTACACTTGGCTGACACCCCATTTGAAGCAGTTCCCTTTCAATCTGCTGGCCATTTGTCATTTCATCAAGCTCATAAACTTTGGGGCTTACGCCAAAGCTAAGTATCAGTGACTTGATGGAGTGGCTCATGCAACATGTGCTCTTGCTGAAGATCACCACAGGCTTTTCAGTTACCATGCTTGTGATTAGGTCCATGATCACCTAGAACACTTATAGCTAATAAAGCAATAATAATGCTAGATAATGGATCAACTTATATATGAAGTATTTTTGAACTTGGCTATGTAGAAACTGAGTTCCGTTAAAGGGCTATATATAACATGTTTCATAGTGTTGAGGATTGTATTGTCGCCCAAGATGTCATAAGAGCATCTTCATTTCAGCACTTCTCTTTTATTTTTTTACACATTTTAAGTGATTGAGTCTCACCATTATATATCACTAATTTTTATATTTTACAACATAATTCTTTTTTTCACTTTCTCAATTGGTTGGACAGAATGTACAACTATTATAAATTCTTGATATTTGTCTTGAATTTTATCATGTAAAAAACAATAACTATTTTTTCAACTTAACTTACAAATTTTACTAAATGAGTCCTATAAATAATCTCACATCCTTAATTAAATTTCATTTAACATTAATTTTATTAATTAGTTTTTTAATATTAAATTACTTTAAAGTTAATTAAGAACCGAATGTTTAAACAAGAACCTACTTTCGAAGAGATGCTTAATATGTACAAGTACAACTCCAGTTGGCAAGATAATATTAAGTATCAGTGCTTCATTGGTAAGCAAAAGTAATATAAGTAGCACCTTTGAAGGTGGCCTTATAGAAAATGAATAAGATCGTCGAGGAAAATTTCATTGGATTCCCTATATTTGCGCTTTTGTACTGCATTGCATGTGTTGTATTGGTAACAAGTTGCCTATTTGCTGATAAAAAAAGAAAAAGAAAAAAGTTGCCTATTTGTGGAGGTAAACGTAAACCTAATAAATCCAAAGACTTTCTTCAAGAATAGGATTCATGGAGGTGCATGAGGCATATTTTATTTTTGTCCATATCCGTCTAATTATGCCACATCTCACCACAGTGGTATAGTTTGTACTTTGTAATGCTCTAAAATTAGTCCTCTTCGGCAGTTACATTGCTTTTAAAGTACAGAACAATCTAAATGTTTTCAAATCACATACTAGTTTGTCTTGTATCGGATGACCAGACATGAAGTAGTGAAATAAAACAAAATCACACGATTAGATAACTTCCTCGTGTGTAAGATTGAAGACATGCACTTCTTTATAACCCTAGAACAAGAAATGACCAGCCTGCATTAACAGCACGTACTGATAAATTAAAAAATAAGATCATCTAAGACTATATATGACTTAACGTGTTAAAGTTTGAACATAAGTTTTGTTTGATTGAACGAAAAAGGAATTAAAATAGCTAGGTATATTGTCAAAAACTAAAATGCATTTTTAAGGTCGACAGAGGCTGGAACAAATTGGGACTGAAAAATTGTTCGTTCTAACTTGTAAACATATGTTCTTGTTGCGTTTATTTATGAAACTAGTGTTTTTCATAATTATGGATTTTTATTTTATTTATAAATGAGCTATTCCCACAACTCAAAGCTAACACTTCTATTGGAATCCTCACTCAACTCAACCACAATTTCTCGTTCCTTTAGACCTGGGATAATCTGATAAGGGGAATATATGTAGTAAAAGCGGTTAAGGAAGAAACAAAAATAAAAAAAGGAGTGAAAATATGCAAAAAAAAGTAGTGGAAGAGCGCATCAAGGATTATTCGATCACAGATTAAGGTTGCTAGACACTATATCTGTCATCGTCTGGTTGTTGCTACTTGCTATTTAAATCATTATGCTTAAGTTTAATTTTAACTTTTTTTAAGATGTGGAGTACGTATATTCTCCTGATTATTAGTGACGATAATAATACGTTTAAACATGTGAAAAATATGGAGTTCTATGTGGACCAAACTATTGGATTATGGTCCTTAATTAAATTGATTGCAATGATAAAATTTGCAAATCAATGTCAATGATTTCTGCTAGCGGAATTGAATCTAAGTACTTTTCTATCTGTTTATGCATGTTATCTAGAGTGTCAGTGGTGAATCTGTTTTGGACGTTGAGGCTTCTGAGTTCATCAGCACCACCTATTAATTAATTGTTGTTCCAATGAACACTGCTGGTACAGCTGAATCAGTGTCCTCTCTATTTGCTATTTTGTCAACCTCGATAACGGTTGTAGGGTTGGCAACAAAACTGCATGCATGGGACCCTTCACAGAATGGCTAATGCAACAAGTGCTGATGTTATAAGGTTAACTCACTGGTTTGAAAAATGATAATGAGCAAAAGAAGGAAGGAGAGGTTACGAATTCAAATCCTCTCGAATGACATTTATAATAAAATTAACAAATTAACATTTGTCAATATAAAAAAATGCAACAAGTGCTCTTGCTGAAGATCACCACTGGCTTTGTCAACAATTCATTGCTGCAAAATCTGAGTATTTAGAAGGAGTAAGAGTTGGTTAACTCCTAACTAAGGTAAAAGCTAGCGGCTTGAAGAATTTTTGTTTTGCTTTTTTGAATTTGAGCTCTAGAGAAGGTCCATTTATATTAACTTCAGCTGGTTTAATTAGTCTGGGAGATGACACTGGATAGTTGTGCATGTAAATGTTCTAAAAGTACGTTTTGTCATTAGTGGATACCCAATATTCCCTCTTTGATTGCTGCCTCATTATATCAAACCCATGATCGTGGCTATGTGCAATGTGCCTTTGTAAAGTTTATAGCTCTATCTAATATTTGCAATTGCCAATTTCTCACGGAATATTAATACGATAATTAAATTGCACACTGCATTGTGAAAACTATCTGGATAAGTCTACATCATTGAAAACGTGGTAAGTTAACATATTGTTAAAACAGCTTTTCAATAAAATATTGGATTTTTTTTATCGACAAAATACAAAATATTGTTAAAACAAAAGCAGGGGAATTTAGCAGTACCCTTCTGTGTTTTTTCCTCCTTGGTTTCACATGACGGAATTCTTAGCCAACTATTTTGTTTACATGGAATATGAACAATTGAAGAGGACTTGGATTTGAAAATGTAACAACTTTCATTGACCGTTTGCTTTCGTGTTTACTAAGAGAGACTTCCGTTTTATACTTGATTTTTTTTCTAGAAGCTACAAAGAATGGCTTCTCTGTTGGGATTGAAATGATATACCCATTAATTCACTTTAACCTTTTGTCATACTATACAAGCATCCATTTAATTTGTGTTCTTCACTGAAAGGAACTAATTCTTCCAGACGACGTTCAAAATGTTAGGAGAACGTACACGTGTCTTATGCAACCTAGTGGAAATCCTACTTTCTCATAATATGGAGCGGTGAGGACTAAATTCCTATCACTTTTGTAAAAAAAAAGAAGGCCCCAGCCCTCAACGGAAAAGAAAATAAATCAATCCAACCAAAAAGTTTAACATAGGCGTTTGGTGAACACAAAGGTTTAACCTCTAATAGTGATCATATATATATATATGGGAGTTTTAATGTTGTTATGATATGTTTTGTCCATATCCTTTCTAAGTCATTAGTACATTCTGATTTTGACAACACTATATTGAAGAACCCCCCTACGTTTATGTACAGGTTTTGTTCATCATGCATCCTTATTTAATAAGAACAACTGCGACATCATCATTCAAAAAGGAAAAGTGAAAGATGAAGATAATATATACATTTGCCGCCAGGTTCACGCATGCTAATTATTGTTGCACAAGAATACAGGTAAGCATGAACCTGACTAGCATGCAAGAGATCCATGTTCCATATTTTAATGCTTATTTTTTTTACTGTTATAGTATTTTAGAAAATCTCAATTTCAAATATCATAGCATGCATAAAGTACATTTTTGGCATAGTCAAAAAATGCATATTGCTCATGGTTAAATGATTTTATCATAAATAATTTGTAGGCCTAATTTTGATTTGTAACATATACCTGTCAGCTATGATGAAGTTTATTCAAATAACATTTTATTGAGGAGCTCAATATTACATATATTATGGACTTTCCTGTTTTTGGTAAAATGGAAGAGATGAACATTAAAAGAAAAAAAAAAGACAATCAAAGTAATACATGCCAAATGTTCATTTTATATATCTTTTAAAAAAGGTAGTCATATATATAAGTGCTAAAATCACATGACATGCTTCTGCAGAAAAATATGGAGTAAATAAAGTTTAAGATGGACCACCGTGACTTTATTTTTATCAGAGAACTAAAGACATGTCCGAATTGAATGTGAACTAAGGCACGTATAACCAGATAGCCAGAGTTCAAAATCCTTATTCAGTTGACATTTCACCGTTCTCTTGTTTAATTGGTATATATAGTAGAAATTAATTTTGCATCAAATCCATATAGCCCTGGCATTTATGAGCAGTGGCACCAACTCATTTCTAAGGTGAAGACTCATGACTCTTTTAGATCCACCAACGAATTTTTGTCCTATAAAAACAGCTGGTACACTTGGCTGGCACCCCATTTGAAGCAGCGCACTTTCAATCGGTTGCCCATTTGTCATTTCATCAAGCTCATGAATAGTAGGGTTTGCACCAAAGCTACGTATCAGTGTGGTCATGGAGTGGCTCAAGCAACATGTGCTCTTGCTGAAGATCACCACAGGCCTTTCAGCTACCATACTAGTGATTAGGTCCATGATTAGCTATAACACTTATAGCTAAAGCAAAATAGTGCTAACTGCTAAGTAATGCAGCTTATATTTGAAGAGTTTTTAAACTTGGCTATGTGGAAACTGAGCTCCATTAAAGGGCTATATATAAGTTGTTTCATAGTGGTGAGGATTGTATTGTCGCCGTAGATGTCATAATAGAAACAGAATAAGATCGTAGAGGAAAAATTTAACTTGATTCCCTATATTTGTGCTTCTGTACTGCATTGTATGTGTTGTACCAAGTTGCCTATTTGTTGAGGTAAATCTAATGAATACAACACTTTCTTCACGAATAAGATTCATGGTCATGCATGAGGCATATTTTATTTTTGTCCATATCCGTCTATGTATTCCACATCTCATCACAATGATATAGTTTGTAATGCTCTAACATTAGTCCTCTTCGGCAGTTACAATAATTTCAAAGTACAGAACAATCTAACTGATCTAAATGCTTTTAACGCATCACATACTGGATAGTTTAAGTCTTGTACGCGTTTGGTGAACACACAAAGTTGAACCAAAAAACAAAAGCACATGATTAGATCACTTCCTCGTACCTAAGATTGAAGGCATGCACTTCTGTTATATATTTATAACCCCAGAACATAAAATGACCAGCTTGCATTAACAACATTAAATTAAAGAAAGACTATGACGCGATGCGTTAAAGTTTGAATTGAAATTCTGCTTGATTGAATGAAAAAGAAAAAAAAAAAAAGGTATATTGTCAAAAATTAAAATGCATTTTTAAGGTCGACTAAGGCGAACAAATTGGAACTGCAAAATTGTTCGTTCTAACTTGTAAACATTTGTTGTTTCGTTTATTTATGTAGCTAGTGTTTTCATAATTAAGGATTTTTTATTTATTTATAAATGATCTACTCCCACAACTCAGAGCTAAACATTGCTATTGGAATACTCATTCATCTCAACCTTAATTTCACGTTCCTTTAGATCTGCGATGACTTGATAAGGGGGAATATATGGTAAAATGGGTTAGGGAAGAGACAAAAATAGAAAAGCAGTGAAAATACGCGGAAAAAAAGGGGTGGAATAGCGCGTCAAGGATAGGACCACAGATTAAGGTTGCTAGGCATTTATCTCTCACCGTCTGGTTGTTGCTATTTATATTATCTTAAGTTCAATTTTAACTTTTTTTGAGATGCCAAGGAGTACTTATATTCCCTTTATTTGTGGATATGTTTCAAGTTTAAACATGCATGTGTAAAATATAGAGTTCTATTTGAATAAAAATCTTAAGATTATGGCTGGTTTACGCGCTTGAATTGATTAGGGGAATCTGAGTACTTAATATGGACGTGAAAATTTTAGCCTCAGTGATGAATATGTTTAAGTTATCTCTCAGCTATTGCTCAACTCACCTCTACAGCTCTACATAGTTTCTTCGGGCCTTCATTTGCTAGCATTAATATTGGTCGCATATAATCATAAGAAGAAAAAAGAGTGAAGTTTAAGCTGTCTCAGCTAATAGATGGACTCCCATGACTTTATTTTAATCAGAGAACTATACAAATATTTGAATGTGAACTATGGTATGTATAACTAGATAGTTAGGCTTCAAAATCTTTATTCAATTGACATTTAACTGTTCTTGTTTAGTAATCAGATCCATATGATACCCCTGCCATTTCAATCTGCTAGCCGTTTTTCTTTTATATACAAGTATTTATAACAAGTTGCCTGTTTGCAAGGTAAATCTAATGTATGGTTAAGGGAAAAGGAAAGAGGAGAAAAGTCGCAATTTTGATCTCCATTATTAACAAAATTAATATTTGTCAATATAAAAAAAAATCAAATGTATCCACCATTTTCTTCAAGACTAAGATTTAAGGTTGTCCATGGCCAGTATATGGGGCACATTTTAATTTTTTTCTTTATTTTTGTTTTGTTTTTGGATCTATCTAATTATGCCACATATTATCACCTTCGTATAATTTGTGTACGTACTCTAAGCATTAGTCCTCTTTGGTGATTATATTGCATTCATGTTACAGATTACAGAAGAACAATCCAACTGATATTTTCAACTCCATGTGATATATATAGTTGATTACAGTAAAACCGGCCTGCATTACAGCATTGATTTAAAACTGATCGATCATAAAAAAATTCTGACTTGTAGTGTTGAAGTTTGAACGAAAACAGGAGACTAATGCTTTACAACTTGTTAAAATGCATTCTAATTAAAGTCGATGGAACCTGTAAGACTAGAACAAGTTGGTATATGTGGGACTACAAAACTGTTCGTTCAAACTTGTAAACAGTTATGTTATTCAGTTTATGAACCATTGTTTTCATAATTATGGATTTTTTTTTCTTTTTTATTCGTAAACTAGCAACCCCACAACTTAAAGCTAACATTTTTATTGGAATCCTCACTGAACTCATCCATAATGTCTCGTCCTTTTAGATCCTTAATGGTTTGATTTGAGGAATATATATGGTAAAAGCGAAAAATGGAAAAAGGAATGAGAAAATATTGGAAAAACTGAAAAGTGAAGGAAGAGGGTGTCAATACAATCAAGTGGAAATTTATATTAATGAATCATGAACAACTAAATAAGTGAATTTAATACTACAGTTTAAATCAAAATCTTAATATTCAAATTTATGACTCTTTTCTTTAATTATATGGTGTTTAATCTTTTCATTCCTACACGATGTGAGATTTTACTTCATACTTATATTCCAATAAAAGATTATAGATTAAGCATATTTGCTAGTTGCTAGACATTATCTGTCACTGTCTGGCAACAATTTAGATTATGCTGAAGTTCAACTTTAAAACTTATATTCCCCTGACTATTTGTAGTAATAAAGTCATATACGTTTGACATGTGCTTAATATGGAGTTCTATGTGACTCAAAATATAAGATTATGAAGATATACACAATTATACGTCATATGATGTGCAATTCAATGTCAATGATTCTGTTAGCGGAATCTGAGTACTTAAATCTTCCTGCGAAAACTTTAGGCTAGCATAGCACTGTTGAATATGCACATGTTTATCAATTGGGCCTTCATTGTTATCACTATTGGTCACATACTGTTATATACTAGTCGTTTTACAAACAATGAGTCGTGGAGGATGGGCCTTATTCCAGCACATTTGTAATACAGCCCAGGGGGTTACTATTAGCACCTCCACAGTTGCTCTTGGCACCCTCTCCTCATATGAAATTACTACCCTACTTCCATCCTTCCCCCTACCCCCACCCCTCATTTCTTTCCCAACCCCTCTCGCTCCATCACACACTGGATTATATGTCATGTCTCCTACATCTTCCATTGTTAATTGGGAAGCCCTACACGTACATGCTCTTTCTCGTGATGACGTTATAGTAGCCATGTGTGGTTACACATAAGGGCACATGTGCCTTTCACTTGGGGGCCAGAGTTGTACAGGTGACATTTGACAGATGGTGAGGCAACATTTGCAGCTCAAGCTTACCTTCTCCATCTTGTTGCATTGTATTTGCGGAGAACTCTGACATTGAGTTGGTCTGCTACCTGTCACTATGGCTGGATCTTGGAAAGTTACACTAATTAAGAATGGAGTGTTGTTGCTTTGTGTTTCTATTATGACCTCCTGAATGATGTCAGCATGCATATTTGTCACTTGATGACTCTTCTATTGGTACAACATTTATAATTTTTTTTTTAAAATTTAAGGTTTTTAGTTTTGGGATTATATTGTGTTTTAGGAATAAATATATAGGCCCTTTCCGATTGTCAGCGCAACAAACATTGTTGTCAGGTTATTCAATTGATTCTTTTTTTGGTAATATATATACTATTATTATATTTATCTTTCTTTAAATGTCCATGATATGTTAGTATTAATTATAAATAATAATTTTTTTTATAAAATCATAATAGCCCATTAAAATATTTGTTATATCCATACTGATATTATTTTGAACCTTTTAGTCAGTATCTGTTTTAAGTAAAATACTGATAATAGTCTTTTTCAAAGCCGCTTATTAAAAAGCATTATAAGGTAAAGTATATAATAGCTTACATTTTAAGGTATACATATTTGAATTGATGGCAATCATACAATGTGCAAATCCATGTCGATGGATTCTGTTAGCGGAATATGAGTACTTAGCCTTCACGTGAAGATCGACTTTAGGCTAGTAACTATGACAATGGTGATTGGTGAATCTGCATATGTCATCAATCAGTTATTGCTCCTGCCTCCAGTCATCTATCTCTTCACGGTTTTGATTGGCCCATTTGTTTTCATTATTATTGGTTTCATATTACGTTATACTAGTCGTATAACACACACTGACAAGCACAGAATGTGCCTCATTCAATTCCGGCTCATTCGTAATAAATCAGTTTATATTTTTTACCAATTAATAATAAATCAGTTTATATATATAAAGCTTCATGCACTTTCTAAAAATCAAACAATACGTACTCCCTTTATATTTTGGTAAGCTCAATCCTGAATCCACATTTTGTACTTCTATAAAAAAAAAAGTATTAATGTTTGATTTTTATGAAATGTAAAAAGAAACATCCTAATTAAAAAAATTGTTAAATGGGGTAATTAAGTCCGATAGGATACATATGTCTTGTAATAATTTTTTAGACTTGCTCTAGTAATTAACAACTTTGGAGCTACCGTAGGAAAAAAAATTGAAGCTAAATTAAATTATTTAGAAAAAAAAAACATAATAAAGCCATCATTAATCAATAAATTTATACTAAAAAAATTCAGATCATCCTTGATATCTTATGAGTCTGAGACAAAATTATTGATAAGGTTTCTAATATATAAGTATTAAAAAAATTGTACATATTGCATAAAAAATAAAAAATAAAATTTATTATTAAAATGATATATTTATTACATCAAGTGAATAATATAATTTTAACAAACTATAAAAAGATGTATTTTTCACTCCTTTTTTAGAAGCAAAAGTTGATATTCAATTTATATTATTGTTTATCATTTTATCTTACCATAAAAAAGTACACACACAAATATCTATAAATAAGACACTCCCTAAAAGAAAAAACACATACACTCAATATGTATATATATTATTTTTAAATAATTATCATATACAATTTTATATATTATAACTCCTCTATTGTTTTTTTCCCTTCTATTTTAATATTTCTTTCTCGTCATATATATTTTCTATTACATCTCATATTTTCTCTCTCTTCTGGTCTTATCTCTTTTAAGTTTTACTAATCAAGATAATACCTAAAAAGTATATAATTATTATTTTCTCATCATTTCAATGTAAAACAGTAAAACTTATATATTTTTTTATTCTTTATCAATATACCAATTTTTTATTTTATTTTCTTTATGATTTAAGTTTTTTTTGTGTGTTTCTTATCTTGTTAAAAACAAACATTTAAAGCCTATTATCATATACATTATATATATTGATATGTCATAAGTTGAAAATTTATTTAACATAGATTTAGGAATATAACAAATATCTAAAAAGAGAAACTAATAACCAAGAGAGAGAGATTTTCCAATTACTTATCATATTTTAATTTAGATAAAAAAGAGAAATGAAACAAATATTTGAATCTATATATTTATATAAAAAATATTATACAATTATATATGTTTTTAATTAATTTTTAGGCTTTTTCTAATCATGAGCTAGCTAACCCTGGGCCATCGTAGAATAACCAATGGAACTATGACCCATGATACAAATCTTGGGAAAATTACTACAATGAGTCTACTCTTACCTTATGTATGATTGGATAAAATTATTTTAAAGGAATAAAAGTGAAAATAGAAAATATAATGGATTTAAGATGTTCATTCTTAAGCTTTGTTTGGAGTGATAAAAATATAAATAATGGCCCCATTCTTTTATGTTTAGTGTATGCTACAAGTGATACAAACAAAATATCAATTTATGAATTTATGTGACAAAGCCTTAATTAATTTTAGTGTAATGTTACGGTAATGAAAATTTTAAGTTGAGCTACATGTCTTCTAGCATAATTTTTTCCCACTGAGGAAAACAATGACTCAAAATAACCCTGGGACTGAAAAACTAGCATAATGAGTTAAGCTAGCTCTCTAATACCTTTATTTTAGTGAAACAGAATACAGATTCCTAACTTGATAGAATGTTTATTCTTACGTTGTAAGAATGATCTCTTATTCACATCTTGGCCTAACCAAACATATGGAGATGGATCCATTTCATCTTTACCATATTCTTAAATTATACCTTCCACCAAATTCTTACTAGTACATTCGTGAATGTTGATATTTATTTTATTCCTTTTTTCATAAATAACAAGTATTAATGAGTGTCTTTAATATATCAATGAATTCAAAATGTAAAATTTAAAATTTAAATAATGAATAATAAAATTTGATTTCTAATAAAGAACATTTTTTTAATTCATTAAATATTTTATTTTTATTACATATTACATATTTTATTCTTTAACATAGGATCATTATACATTGTTAAAAGTATCGTAATTATATTCTTAAGGAATCTTAATGTAACACTTTCAGACATATTTTTTCAATACACTTTATTATTATTTGAAATTTGCCATGGCTCACGAAAATGACGTCTTAATCCTTATTTAATGAATCTTATTCATATTTATAATTTAGTAAGCAATTTTTTTTCAATTCAATTAAATTCACCTTATATTTTCTCTTCCATTTTTATTATATCATTTATAATACTTTTTTATTTTCTACTGAAACGTTTTAAAAAAATTCATGTGTTGTAAAAAATGAGTTAGGAATTATGTCGGTAATATTTTTTTAAGACAAAACTTATACTAATACTCTACGTGTTTTCGATGTGAATTTTGAATCAAAATTAAAATTTCCACCTTATAACAAATAATTAGTGCACGTTCGTGAGATAAAACTACTCTATGACTAAAAAACAACAACCTGAGTATTTTCTTCACTTTTATATTCTTAATTACTTCCTTTTAAATGGAATGATATTTAACAATAAAATAAACTTTGTTGATTGGTATTTTTAGTGTTCAATGAAATATTAAAAAAATTATTTCAAATTTACTCTAAATAAATTACATAAATTTAATAATTTTTAAATATTGCTCTTATCAAATTTCCAATCATGCATAATGAAAAGTGAAGATATTTAATGTACTACTATTTCAATAACTAACTTATTTGATGTTGTTCTTAATGTGTGAAAACCTTTAAATAGAGAAATTTTAGAATAGAGAGAGTATGAAACAAGGATTGTCGCAAAATACGGACATCATTTCTCTAACTTTAATGGAACCAAATAAATCTGGGATGAATATGATTAAGGGTAGTTTAGAAAATATCATTCTTATATGAAATCAAGAAAATTAAATAAAAAATTTAATTAACGTCATTAATCAATGATTAGATATTTGTATTTATATTTGAATAGAGTATTATTCTTTATGAACAAGGGTTGTCGCAAAGTAAACGTGATTGCTTGGAACAGCCAGCCAAAGAATTTATACCCTGGGTAGTTGAGATCATTCATGAAATCACACAGTAGCATTGTAATTTTTATGACATGTCACCACTGTGTCAATGGTGTTCGAGAGGAGTTAGCGATCCCTTCCATACCCAAAGGGCCATATGCACATAGGATTGTCGGACCCTTACCAGTGTTTTCCTATTCCATGAATCTGATGCGGGGACCAAAGTGGAAACGAATTGGATAAACACTTATCTCCACATCACCTACCCTCGATCGCAACCCATATATATCATTCACAACCAAAATTAATACTACATGTTACTATAACATATACTAGCTAGTGGGTAATTGAGGGAGTATCAAATTAAACCATTAATTTATATCACCTCAATAGACAAAGGAATCGGTAAAATATCTATCTAAATTTCTAGCGCAATCATCTTCCTTAATTATTTTAATTTTCTCTCTTTTTTTTCCATTTCTTATGCATGACCCCTTATTTGTTATTATCTTTAATTCCCTTTAGGAAAACAAATATGGGCAGGGTAAGATTTGCCATGCCGATGATGTATGCATGCATATGACACTTGTAACTCTTTGGTGGCCTTTGACTTGTTAGCATTAATATTATAGTACTACTAATTCTAATTGGATATAGGATTCCATTCTTTCGGCTGATTGTGTTGACAACGCAACATTGTTTTGTGCCATCTGCCTCAGAGAAGTTTGCATAAATAATTAATTAACCATTAGTTGATGCTGCGAACCAGGGCCGAAAGAGTTTTTCATCACTCTAATAAATTATATATGTATATATATATACACCCATTGTTCTTATTCCTTCACTACTGATTGCTCGATCGTACGGGAACCTCAAGTGATTTGAATTATCACTTGCATGAACAGTGTGATTCTAAATGCAACTTGTGTTCCATGTCAGAGTCACCATCGATCAAATGATCAGCGAGCATTTCTCTCTTATCCAAACAAATATCCGAAGGAATTACTTTCTTCCTTTTCCTTTCCGATAATATAATTACTTTATTTCTAATGCACTACTCCACTATCCTTGAGCCAACCCCTATAAATAAGAGGAGATCAAATCTCAAAGTCCACCAGGGAAGAAAAACAATTAACAAAGCCTTTTAGAGCTAGTACATACAAGTTCTCATTTGCAAGCTCATATTTTCTTTTCAACTACCCTTTCTCTTAAAATTAGAAGCAAAAATGGATAGAGTAAGAGAGTTGGCATCAAAGAAGGCAGCAGTTATATTTACCAAGAGTTCATGTTACATGTGCCACAGCATCACGCAACTGTTTTATGAGCTTGGAGCAAGCCCAGCAGTGCATGAGCTAGACAAGGATGCATATGGGAGGGAAATGGAGTGGGCTTTGAGGAGCATGGGGTGCAACCCTTCAGTGCCAGCAGTGTTCATTGGTGGAAAATTTGTAGGCTCTTCAAAGGATGTCATATCCCTCCATGTTGATGGCTCTCTCAAACAAATGCTCATGGCTGCAAAAGCCATATGGTTCTAGTACTCATCAACACTCCAATAATATAACATATATAAGAAGCTCCTTAAGATATATATTATATGAAGGAGCTCTTATATATATACAATGTTTTAAGTCAAGGGACACCCCTTCTTTTTCTTGAGTGTCCTCTTTAGCTTATGATGTATCAAAGAGGAAGTCTGTATAAAAAAAAAATGTAGCCTTGCTTTTTTGGTATGTATGTATTTTATATAAGGCTGGCTGGCTTACTATATATATAGCTAATGCCTACCATATTATGAAACTTGATCATGTGGGAGGAAATTAACTGATGCTCCTACTTTACTTAATGCAACTTTGAACTTTCTTGCCTTTATCTTTATTGTTACAAGAGATTGTAAGAAGAAAAAATGTATCAGTTACACTCAATTATATGCCATCGATCAATCCATGTACAATCTTCTTCCATTTCCCTCAGGATAATTAAGTTCTGATCAAAATCTCAACTTAAGGGACAATGCTTTACTTAATGTAACGGGATAATTTTAAAGTCTGATTGTCAAAACACCACTTTCGATTTAGTAGGTTGTTCGGCTTTTATTAGGCAGAGACTCTGAACCTGATACCTTTTTCGGCCACTATAGTTAATATCAACATGTTTTGGGGCATTTTATAATTTTGGCCACAGTTTAATTTGCCTTTTGGCCACTGAATATAATTGCAACCTAAACCAGCTCCTGTTGAGATCATTTTCAGTTTTAAGTTTTATTTTATTTTTAAACAAATAAAGCTAATTTCCCGCTTTATAACTTTTAGTTTAAAAGTTGTTACTTTCATTCTTTAAGATTTAGTATTAAATCTTAAATCAAAATTAACTTATTATTTCTTAATTCAATCTTGTTTGGCGGAAGGAGAGAAGCTTGGATTGGGGGACAAGAGAAGGAGAGGCTGGGGGACAAGCGAAGGGGAGGCGATAGAGACAATGTTGGTGGACTTGTACCAATGAAAATGGTACTCGAGACATTGGTAACAAATGATCACAGGGGTGATAGTGATTTCATTGGTAATAAAAAAATTTAAATATGTGATAATGATTCTCATGGATGATAATGACAATGATGGGATTTGTAATTATGGAGGGTCAATATTAATAAAAATTAGGTTAAATTAATATTTTAATTCTTTAATTTATTTTGATTTAATTTGGTTTTATAGTTTTCTGTTTAATTTAATTTTATAATTTTTTTAATTGCAAGAAATTATAACCGTTTAAAATCGTCATTGATTTTAAACTATCACTAATATATATTTTAAAAAAATCAATTTTAAAAATTAAAAGAACAAATTGAATATAAATAATAGATTAGAGGACAAATACTAATCTAACCTAAAATTTAAATTCTATTCAATAAATATAATAACATTGAATTTTATATAAATTATTTATGATTATGAGTTTTAAAATGATCTAAGAATATATTTAGAAAATATATCTATATAGACAATCAACTAAATATATATGTATTAAAAATCTAAGATTACAACTATCAAGCATTGGGTTGGGTTCTTGTCCCCCAATCTTTTTTATGCTGCTTTGTTTTATGAAATAATTTCTTTGGTATGTAATACAGGATCAATTAACTTTGGGGTGAGAATATAATTGAGATGTCAAAATATATTGTGATGTTTTCATATCAATGTTTATTTTTAAAAAATTATCAAGTAATAAGTTTCACGTTTCACTAAGAATCTTCGTAAATTTCTTATTAAGACCTTATACAAATTAATTGTATAATTTTTTTTAAAAAAATCTATTAGTTGCGTTATAAAAATATACCAAGTCAGAATGATTTATGTTACTCAATGGAATATCTTTTACGATTATAGTAGCTAAAAATGAAAAATAGTACTTTCAAATTGTCAAAAAAGGGAAGAAGAATGTTATGTTATTTGGATACAACAAGAAAAACAGAAAATATAATAAGAACAATGAGAGAATATTGTTATTTTATTTCAAATTTGAGATGTCAATTTCATTTATCTATCAGTTTGTTTCATTAGAGCAAAAGTTAATAAATCAAATCAATATAAAAGGAGGACTAATAAAGTTATTTTATTGCAAATATAAATATAATTATTTATAGTCTTTAAAATTGCAATAATTGATTATAAAAGAAAAAGAGACTTAAAAAATTCAATGATACTAAAAATTGTCTAAAAAGAGGGGGAATATAATTATTTCTAGAAGAATTTTAAAAAATTATTTATCTAAAAAAGGGATAAAAAACAATTAATTAATTATCTTTCAATAAAAACTATAAAAAAAATCATAAAATATTCTATATAAAAAATAAATATTTCTTAAATATTATTATGGCCAAGGTCCCCCAAGGGTCAATTGGTCCTCCTTCACTGTAATAATTACATTTGTTAACTAATGACAATGATAATCACAATAATTATAATTATTGTATGCCTTTAAAACATTTTTAAAAAAAAGTGGACCGATCATTGAATTAATTAGTAAAGATACTTATTTAAGCAAAGTTTAATGATTCAACCCTAATTATAGTTAAATGAGTATTAATAATAATAATAATATTTAAAATAATATTAAATAAATATAATATCATAACTTTATAATACTAAAAACTTAGATAAAACATCTTTTTATAACAATGCTTTCAAATGGAGATGAAATAATTGAATTTATTTTTGCAATTACAAACTAAAACTACTTATTTTTATTAAAAATTTGGGTAAAAATATTTTTAAATTGAGTTAAAAACCAATTTTACTATAAATGTGTTGTGTACTTGTATTTTAAAACTTATATTTTAAAAGAAAATAAAAAATAAAAAATTATATTTACCTGAAAGTGACCTTTAATATTTCGGTTTTTACATTTCATCTAGTAGACTTTTATTTCTAAGCAACTATTCCTTGTTTCACAATCTATTTATGTATTTGCCTAGCACCAAGGATATATATATCTCCTAATCAACAGTTAGAGATTATTTTTTTAAAATGTAAAAATTATCGAAATAGGTTTTATCTTTTTCTAACAAATCCTTCTAGCTCCACGCACAAGATTAGAAATCAAACCCCATATAACAATATACTTAAGAAATATAACTATTTTTCAATTGTGTTAAACCATATTAATTTAACACAAATGTACATATCTACATATCTACAAATGTATTCTTGCAAGTTGTTTTATATAATGTTAATAATAGGCCTAAACTCAACTTCTTGTAACTTAAGTTTCGATATGTTTTTATTCTCTAAAAATATAGATAAGTTTAATTTTTAAAACATTTTATTAGTTTTACTCATCTTAAATTTTAAAACTTTTGAAAATAACTTGTGTTATCATTTAATAATGTTATTACTTTAATGACTATTTTAATGTGATATATGTGATAATTAATAAGTCAGTGGTTCAAGTAAATCTGGATTTAATCTTTATAAATATGATATCGATTTGAATTTTGTAAAAAAAAAAAAAAAAACATAATACATTAGAAAGAAAGACATCACTAACGACGGATACTAACCCAATTTCTCGACATAAATTAGTTAGTCTTCATTTAATGAGATTTCTTTAAGTATAGGAACTAAAACAAAAAACTTTTGTAAATACCGAAATAAAATGGATAATTAAACTTATTTGATATATAGCTAGCCAATTCATAATTAAATGAGTCAAATTATACATAATTTAAGTTCAACTCATTATCTCAACAAAAAAAAACAAATCATTATCTAAAAAAAATTCAACTCATTCATTTAGCAAACTCAATTTTTAACTCAAGTTTAATTTATTTGATTCATGAATCAAGTTTAATAAGTTAATTATCAAATAAATTTTGAATTGGTTTGATTGATTATCATCCCTAGAATTTTGGTAAAAATTATCTTATTGGGACCATATGCAGTCTTCGTTTTCGATGTCCTTTGTCAAGCCACTCGAAGTGAAGGAAGGACGGAATAATGAGATGTTTCCGTCTCTCTTAATTGTTGCTTTCATCCGTTGAATAAAAAAGAGCCTAAAGAGAGGCTCATATAAGGCCTTACAAGATAAAAAGGAAGAGAAAGAATAAGACGGGAATATGGAGTGAAATGCATCGGGGAAGAACTCTCGCACTCACCATTCATTTATACAACTTAATCAACTACGACGTACGACTTGTATATTAATTGTGTGCTAAACTCGCATGGCCGACCTTTTGCTTATATAATCATATTAATTGACACTTTTTTAAACATTATTTTCATTATAAGGTGATATTTTCATTCAGACCCTATTAACAAGAGAGTTGAAAAAGAATTTTAATTATTGTTAGCATTTTAATTTAGGATAGAAATCACCCTGCTCATTTTTGTGTCCTTTTTTATGCCTCTTTAATTAGAAAAACTATACATTTTTTAAAAATAACATTTGATTCTATTTTCTATTTTTTTATTAGCAAGAACAAGACAAGGAAAATAAGTAATTTTGAATCTAGGAATACCTCATTTCAAAATCAGTAACGAAAAAGGAGATTATTGCAAGAAAAAAAATTTAGATAGTCTTCAACCATCTTGTTAATATTTACATATTATCGAAAGAGAGGTCAAGGGTGATCACTCATCTTTTGAGTTAGCTAGAGGCTAACTCACAGGGAGTTGGGTCTAGGAAGTGGAAAGCTTTTCAAAATGTGATAAACTAATATTCAAATTTAAGTTGGTAGATGTGCTCATATTTAACATTTAATTGTGACTCAAACAAATATTATCTCCTAATCCTTCCACCCCAAAGTTAGTGATATATATAATATCATCTATATATGGCCAATTTTTTCTTATATATATATGAATTTTAATTTTTTAATATATGTATATGAATTTTAATTTTTTTTTATAAAACCTACCTACTTGCTGTAAAGGAATAATATCCGTCGTCGGGAAAGCCATCATACAGAAAAATATCACTATTATTCCTAGTGATTATAAGGGATAACTAGGTGTTTATTCTTAACCATTCAATATGAGCACCTGGTGCAAGCTAGGTATTACTCATATGAGCATAACATAAGGTGTAGCAATATTTGAACCTCGATCGTAGTCAGGGCGTGCATGGCTTCTAGCTAGCTAGGCGGCCAGGTGCCTAGGCCTATGAATATTAAAAAGTAATGCACTAATGCTAGAACTTTCCATGCCTCAGTTAATTATTTCTCTATATATATCCACTTAACATATGATAATTTTCTTTGACATGCACTGGTTTCTAAAATAACTTATCTGCATGAGCACTACATGCAGTCAAGCGTGGTCAATGATGATGAATATTAATCATTGTATACGCTGATCAAAACTAATATAATATGTACGTATATATTATGATCATATTAATATAGCTAACGGCTAACTTATTCATATATAAATTAAAATTATAAGTAGATAATGTTTTATACGGGTACATATATACCCGATGGACTGGTGATGCTGTATGCAGTTGAATTGGTAGACACATGGAATTTTTTTTTTGTTCGGCTACTAAAAGAAGGGAATTCATTCATTCCTCTTCGTCTCAAACCGTACACGTGTAGGTCCATTCATGTGCACATGTGAGAACATTATTACGCAAGTGCTGCATCTTTGTATGTGTCCCGCAATGGATGGGTGCAAAACAGAGTTCCACGAAAGCCATCTCAGTCTCAATCATTCTGGTTCTGCATAATAAGGATTCAAAGCAGTTGATAATTAATAAAATGAGAATCTTCAATCTGGTATAAATTGACCAGCATACCAGTATTATTACACTTTTAGTTTTCAGAGATTCTTTTTTCCCACTAAATATGCACAATTCTTTTGTATTAAACGGTAAAATGGCCAACGGAGAATAAACTCAAGTAGCATGCATGTATAAAAATGTTATATTCAATCAATATGAACTTATTTGACAAGATAAAATTAGAAATTAATGCATTAAACAAAAAATAAATTCAATTGAAAAATAAATAAACAAACTCCTAGCAATACATTTTTTTAACTGGGTGGAGAGTCATTTTGGTTACTAAAAGTGTATAAATTCACTGTCACTTAAGTATTTGTATTAAAATTCAAAAAAAAAATAATCTGAAAGTATAATTTATTTCTCATATTAATCATAATGTTAAAAAGACTTTTAATAAAATTTAATATTCATTCATATGTGACATGTTAGTTATTTAATGCATACATGATAATTAATGGTGTAGAGATAACCTTTTAGTTAGGGATCAAACTGATAATAATTAAACTATCACTTATCATCCATGTGTATATTGTGTGTTATTACATATGTAATGAATTGTCATCCGTCATTCACGTGTGTCATCAACTTGTAGACAAATAACATATCATGTAGGCAAACACAATCATTTTAATGAAAGTCTTTTTACATAAAGTGACATACAAATTACACTTTCAAGGACTTTTTTTTTTAATTTTAAGGTAAATAGTCATTTTTTATTCCTAAAAATAGTGTTTAATGTTTGCCCAAACTTTCATAAACCTATCTGATATTGAATTACACTTACAAGAATAAAAGTTATTATTGTTTATCCTTTTATAATATTCTTTTGAACATTCATTTTTATTAACTGAAATTTATTGAAAATTATAAGAAAAAATTTGTAGTTTTTACTTCTTATTTAATGAGTCAATATATTCATTATTTTATAATTTTTAATAAATTTATACTAATAATAAAAAGTATGTAAGAAGGAAAGTGTTAATAAGATCGAGTGTTATTACTACTAGCCCTCTTATAAAAAAAATAGAATTAGGATTATATAACATGACATCAATGACAAAAAATCTTACTATTTAAATTTGTGACCGATCAGGAATTCAATCTCAAAACTTATAAGCATGAAAAATATTTATTAAAAAAAATCCCTTTCAATAAATTTTGATACCTCGGAAAATTCCTCTTGATTCTCAGCTGAGGAGTATTTGTGTTAAACAAATAGGAATCAAAGCTTTAGAGAAAAATATTAGTCGAGACAGTACTGTTTAATATTGTAAGAAAAAAAATGAGATGAATCAATAAAGCTAAACTAACCCTGCAATTTTAAAATAAAATATGTGCTAAATTGTAAAATGTGTGAGATAATTAAAATCTTTTTTTGACAAAGAAGATAAATAAAATCTTAATCATCATTAAAATAAAATATGTGCGGAACCAAGACCATTTGTTAAAATAAATGATTAAAAAATTATCTGTACCTGGTATCAATCGAAATGGATTATTTCTTTTACACTTTTGAATATATTGATCGAGTTGAAGAATAAAAAAGTTAAAATAAATTAAGAAAGCAAGTGAGATAATTTAAAGATGATATTTAGTATTTCTATTTATAAACGAGGAATTAAAATTCTTGTAGGTTATGTTTTTATAATATTGGTAAGGCTTATCCTTAGAATAATTCTAAATAGTCAATGGTAAGCTCATATTTTGTTTTTACTTATCCCATGTTACTAAGCTAACAATGTTTTGCCTTAGCTAATTTTAGATTATTTATGTGTTTTATAATTGAACTAGTATTTTAGCTCATGGATTGCGCAAAATTAATCTCTATTTTATAATAAATAAATACTTAGAAATATATAAATTATAGGGATAGATATGTTTTTATTCTTTATACTTTCGCTTTTTCTTATTTTTAGTATCTGAAATTTTATATCGTTTAATTTATTTCATGTACTCTATTAAAAATATGTTTTTAGTTCATCCACACATATTCTTCACAAATGAGTTAATTTATGGGAAATGTGAGTTCTTGCTTTCAACAACAACAATTTTTACCCACACGCATTTTCCTTTCGTCCTAGTTGTCAAGAACAAGTTGTGGATGTCGAACCACAACTTCTACGTACAGATATCGATGAGGAACCATGCATGCAAATTCATAGATCTGCTACACAAATGGTTGAAGAATAAAGATAAAAACAAAGACATGTTCAATATATTCAGGGGAGACATTTTAATAACTTATTTTTATTAAAAAAAATCCATATGATTGTAATTAATTTAAAAAAATCCTCAAAGTCAATTCTTATTGACAAAATTAACGTTGTCTATGAAGAATATGGATAGAGCGACTAAAAACATGTTTTAAATAAAATATACAAACTAAATTGGACAATATGAAATTTCAGGGACTAAATATAAGAACTAAAAACATATTATTTCTTAAATTATATTATAACTAAAATTTTAATAAACAAATATTTTAGAACATGTACCAAAATAGTTATATTTTAGAATTATGACAAATAATTTATAGAAATATAATTAAATTAATAATATTTTTAAAAAATATTAAAATTTAAATTAGAACTAAAAACATTAAACATGATGTCACTGAAAGAGATAAGATGCTCATAAAATTTTCTAATATTTAAAGTGTACCTATTCTCAACCACTGCAAACGTTGTGTTGGCAGAAAAGTGTACCTTTTCCAAGCAACTATCAATGCTGTTTGCATAAAAGTTTATATTTTTTTAATCAATAAATGGTTTATTTGAGTAATATTATATTCAATTAAGAAAAATTTTAGATTAGTATTATGAATGAAAACAAATTTTAAAAAAATTATTAAAAGTTATCAATTATATTTTTTAATAAAAATTAATAATCAATAAAACTCTATAAATGCTTATAACCACTTGGACTAAAAAGATCCATATTTAAAACGGTATTTTAAATCGTTGTGTAAGTCTTATGCTATCCTATTTGTGGGCTTTTTGAGCTAGCCCAACATTTTCCTTATTTATTTTTACTATCGAAAGAAATTTCTAATATATATATATATATATATATATATAAATTGAACATATGAAATTGATAAAGAAGTGGACAGCCTAAACTCTATCGGGCTAGCCCGGTCTAAAACTTTTTATGACATAAGCTTTATCGAATCAAACTGAAAAGGTTAGCATATAATTTAGAGTTTAAGTCCTAATTTTATTAGGCGAGTTTGGATTAGCCTGACAAGCCCAATCGATTACACTAGCTTTAATAAATATTGACTTTTTCATCGTTTTCCATTGACATTTAAATTCACCCTAGCATTTGGCAGCGACAAGTATTACTTCTGGGATACATAGAGTTTTCCGTACGATGTGGTCTTGTTGACCAAAAGAAATTTTATTCCAACAAAATTGAAATGCCGGATTGTGAAACGTCTATTTTGTAATCAAATCATTCGTCACTGTGAAAAATTCTTAATGTTGTAGACTTGTAGTGAATAAATCAGATGACGGAGGTAAAAGAATAGAATTAACAAGACTTAGAAAAATTATAGGCAAAACATGAGCAAAGATTTACAAATCTCTAAAGGCATATTCATAACGGAATATATTATGCCATATAGTCAGAAAAGGCCACTAATGGTTGATGGTGGTACACGGCTGACACAAGGAATTTTCACTTAAAACTCTGAAAGATATTATATTTGCATCTGCGCTGTGCTGAGAAAGAAAGTCTTCACACACATTATATGGTTATGGTGTCATAGCTTGTCTACTAATTGAAGCATATGCACGTAAATGATGTCTTCCAGCAACTTGTTCAGTCTAAAGTTACACGACAATCGCTTTACATACGTAGTTGGGCATCTAAAAAGAAATAAGGCATGATGACCTGATATCTTTCGAAAGTGATTTGTTCAAAAGAAAAGAAAGAAGCCCCCTAAGCTGTCCCTATAAATACTCTAGCATACCACCTTATTTCAAATAACCTCAACCCTCATCATAGTTTTTCTCCTCCTACTTAGAGCCATTAGATCGAATTCGATCATTTCGGATTTGATCTGATGGTTTTGGACTTATAATTAGTCTAAGGTAATCTAAATTAGAGTCATATCTCTCTCTCTCTTTCATTTTTTTACATTTCTTTATTTTGTTGTACTTTTTGTCTCTTGGAAAAGAATTTTCTATACACTATATTCAAAGATGGACAAGGTTACGAGGTTGGCAACAGAAAAGGGTGTGGTGGTTTTCACCAAGAGCTCTTGTTGCCTTTGCTATGCAGTCAACATTCTGTTCCAAGAGCTTGGAGTGATCCCTGTGGTTCATGAAATTGACAAAGACCCTGAGGGCAAGGAAATAGAGAAAGCAATAACAAGGTTGGGGTGTCCTACACCTGTTCCTGCAGTCTTCATCGGAGGGAAGCTGGTGGGGTCCACCAATGAAGTCATGTCCCTCCACCTTAGTGGTTCACTCACTCAACTGCTGAAACCATATCGAACTTTGTCTTAAAGAAGAGTGCACATGCAAATTAAATTAAAACATGTTCCTGCTACCTTAATTGGAAGAATAAACATGAAGAATAGTAGTATAACTACTAAGTCTATAATACTGGATAGTCTATGCAGTGATGCATGTGTGATGTAGTTAATTAATTTCTAGCATTTGATTATTAGCTATATATAATTAATGCAATGTCATAATTATTCTTAATGAAGTTCTATTTATATATTTGTATTGATGTACGTCCCACTAAATCATGTTATTGAAAGTTCAATTTATATAGTCACGTACGTAGTACTGTTATTTCCAAACTCGGCAAATTTTGATTATCTAGGACTAATAATTGCAGATGATGATAACACATGGTAATAGTGATCTAAAAAGCATATCTGAAAAGTTGCAACCCTTTATGCATCTCACCACTTCTCTTACTCCTTTGTTTTTTGCTCTTTCTACTATATATATATATATATATATATATATAACCTTGCAGTTACCAATATTATTATTCAATAAACTTCAAGGCACCCTAGTAACATGGAAATAACTGCAAGCACTAACTTTAAATATGTGTCCAACTTTCCTTCTAAAGAAAATATTCTCAAGTAAGACCTGTGCGCATCATAAATAGCAAAACCCTTTAATAGCATGCAAATTGCAAACCCACTATGGTTTTGTCTGTCTCAATCTGCTAGGTGCATATGTATTTTTTTAAAGGTCAAACTTCATGTATTCTGTCATGTGAACCTTGCCTCACATGCAGGATTATTGAAGATCGAGGAGCGGCTTCTTCTTTGTGTAGTGTGGAGCTTTTCTTTTTCCACATTCTTAATTAACTCAGACGAGTGCTTATAATAGTGTACATAATTTTAAAAAATATTGTTGGACACCCAATAGTATCTACAACGTGTTATTTATATAAGTTATTATTTAAGTTTAAGTAATGTTATCTATCTTTTTTTTCACTGAAACATATGATATGGTATTGTTTATACGAGCACGGTGATATATATAATTAATTTTGTTTAACCCAATCTTATGCATTAAAAATATATTTTCCAAGTCCAGAAAATTAAGTTAGATACTCGTTTTAACAATGTTAGTGTTGAAGTGAATTTTGGTGTAAAATGTTTAGATATATATAATATTATAGAATCCATAAAATTAAGATAAATAATTTATTTAAATAATTATGTGATGTAGTTACTCTAACAATATATTAAATACATATAATAAGAAAAGATAAAAGAGAAAAGAATAAATTATACTCGTACCCCATGAGCAGACAAAATTGTCGTTATATTTTAATTCTAAAATCCAATTTATCCCTTCCCAATTAGTTTCAAAATTTATGATTCACTTTTCATTCTTCCTCATTATTCGTGAATATTGTTCATCTTTTTCTTGTTAGCGAGTTCTTTTTCAGTGTTTAGGAGGTGCAAGTTCATCTTTCTCTCACAACGTTCACGTTTCATTTCTCTTCACCATTTGTGAATTCTTCACTGTTCCTGTTCCAGTTCGCAAATTCTCTATTGTTTCTTTTCTAGTTCACGACGTTCATGAACGTCTTTATTTGTCTTCATCTTTAACGTTCACGAGCGTTGTGTTCTCTTCCTGTTCCATGATTTCTATTCACATTGGAGTTATGCTTGTAAGTGACCACTGGACCTTGTATATAGGTTACTTTTTAAGATTATTTATTTAATTTTGATTATTTATTGTTACCTATTTCTAAATGGGGTTTCAATGGAATACCAATTTGGGACAACGTATGATTTTTTAAAATCATTTATTTATTATTGTTGATTAAAATAGTGTTGATGTTTGGAACAACAGGAAACATAATGGATGAACTGAAAATAATTTGTTTATTATTGTTGATTTAAAATAGTATTGATGTTTGGGATCACATAAAACACAATAGATGAACTAAAAATCATTTGTTTATTATTGTAGATTAAAATAGTGTTAATGTTTGGGACCATAGGAACACAATGGATCAATTGGAATACATAGAATACATGACTGTGTGAACAACATTACTAATGATTTAGACTTATCACCATGTCACCCTTTTATTTTATGATTTTGTTCTATTGTTAGTAGTAAAATTCTCCCCCTTAAGACTGATTATGATGTGCTGAAAATGTTTCTTGAGAATCAAAAGTCAACTCATATGTATGTTAGTAGAACAAAAGATGAGAAGAATGTTGTTAACACTGCGTACCAACAAAGTGGATTCATGTCCAACAAAAAATTGATTTTACATCAAACTACACAAAAAATAAAAAAGAAGCAAGAGTATTAAAATATTTTCAGGTTGAGATGAAGAATATAAGAATATTTTATACATAAATTTTCATTAAAAGTCATATGATCAACATGTGTCTAATTTCTGTTTAGATTATTAAACGTTGTTTAGGAAGGAGAGAGTCTAGGTATAATGTGAGCTAAACAATTAAGAGATTTTTTGTAGAGTGCAAAAAGGGAGGAATATTAGGTGAAATTTAAACAAAACATATGAAGTGCAAGTGTAATTTACTAAGAAAAAAAAAAGAAAAAAAATAATATATATATATATATATATATATATATATATATATATATATATATATATATATATATGATACTAATAAATGATACTATGAAATAAGAAAAGAGAAAGATATAACAAAGATAAATAATGAGTTATAATAAAATATATAAAATGATGAGATGATTAAATATCATTTATTTACAATCTATTTAAATGAATATATGTAGGAGAATGACTTTTAATTTCAGCCTCTTTTATTTTTTATCAATAAGTTTTTCAGTGAAGTTTATTATAATTATGTTTTTTAAACTTCTTTTAATAAATTTTTTTATGTGAATTATTATATGCTGAAAAATTATCTAATAAATGTTCAATTAAGTTATTTATTTTAAACGCACGAAAGAAAATCTTGCATGTTTTCTAATTTTTAAAAAAATATTATTTTGTAAGATTTATTATTTTTTCCATTCTTTCTTATTTCATAAAACAAAAAAAAAAGCCTTGATATTTTTATTTATTTATTGGTATCTTCATTGAGTAAAATGAAAAGAAAATAAAAAGTGTAAAGTAACTTAACTAGTTAAGTGAAATCTACTTTTTTGAAATAAAATATTCAATGATTTTTTAAAATTTCATGTAATTAAAATTCTAAATGACAATCGTTTTGAAATATGGTCTATATACTACTGCAAGAAATTCTAAGGCGGTTTGAGTATAAGATAATTTTTTTAATCACCTAGTCGTAGAGAGAATTTCGAAAAGGGGTATTTTATCACGTGTTAAAGAACATATGGTGTGAAAATATTTTATAAAATACTTTAAATTACTTTAAAAAATGAATATCTTTATATTTTAGTATGATATCACTACAAAAAATCACTATTTATTAACTGTTTATTGATGGTTTCATTAGTCCCATTCGCAAAAACTTTTTTTTAATTGAAATTCAATTATTATATTAATTTCCTACACTAATAAAATTAAGAGTATTTGATAAAAGCAAGTCTAATAACAAACCACTAATTCTCTTAGAAAAAGTGTTAGTAAATTTTTTTTGTATAATATAAATAATTCTTTTTCATTCAAAACTTTTTTAATTTTCAACTATAATAAAAAGTATTAAAAATAAAACTATAACAAAAATAATAATGAATATTTGATTGGAAAATGTTAGACATTCACTCCACTCTTGTTGGTGAATAAGTTTAGGGATGAAAAAGAAAGAACATAGATGAATATGAATATATATATATATATATATAGAGAGAGAGAGAGAGAGAGAGAGAGAGAGAGAGAATAAAAATTGTTGTAAGTGGTGTGATGGGAAAACAGAAATAGGAAAAAATGATGCAAAAGCAATGAAAGAGAAAATGAATATATGTTTATAAGACAAACATACACCTTTCAATCTTTTTAAATTGTCGAATTTTCTGGAAAAAAACATTTTTTAAAATCAAGACTACATTAATTACTATTATTAATTATATATTCTTAATTTTTATTTAATCTTTAATTAATTTACATGCATTATATATGTTGTGAAAAGGATAAAATAAACAAAAGGAGTACTCTCTAATAGAAGTTTCTGTAACACATTCTTTAATATCAATTAAAATTTATTAAAAACTATAAATCATAAGTGAATCTCTTATATAAGAAGTGATTCCCACAAATTTATAAAATATGTTATAAAATGCTAAAAAAATTAATCAATAAAAATGATTATATTTAGAATAATTTTTTAGAAAATATGTTATTAATCTTTTTTATGTGAGTATTGTGCTAATAACGCACTTTTTATTATTGGTTAAAAAATATCAAATATGATTGAGATTTGTTAAATAAAAAATCAGATCCACAATATTTTATAATTTTATAATTTTATTTAAAATAATATGTTAGAAAACGTGTTTTTAATATATGCTATCAATTATCAAATGCAATTCATATTAGTTTTATTTATTAAGTGATGATATATATGATTTAGTATATTCTACATCAATTTACTACATAATAAAAACGTATTTCAAATTAACAGTATATTGTTATCAATCTTCATTAAATAGTATAGAGCCAAAAATCTCACCAACTAGAAACACTTGGAAATTTAAAAAAAAAGAAAAAGAAAAAGAAACGCTTGGAAAAATTGTGATTCATTATCACATCAAGCATACATTTGGGTAAATGTTTGCAGATTTAATTTTAAATAACTGTAATTATGAAATTTCTCAAAATAATGGCATTTTTACGAAATGAAAGCAAAGCATTTAGGTATTGGCTTTTAAGAAAATTCAAAAATATGGGTTATCACTTTTGCACAAGTTAAATGTAAATAATTGTCTTAAAAAATAGAATGAAAAAGAAAGTTATGTCATGACAATGGTCATAGTTTTGAAAGCAAATTTTTAGCAGACTTTCAATATGACATAATATTCGATCTATTTATTTCGTCAAGATTTTCATAATGGCATGTCTAAATCTATACACCTGATATATAATTAGAAATATGATAAAGTCTCATAAGTAATGTCTTAAAGAAGCAAGACGAAACTATAAGTTATATATGTTTAAAAGCATCACAAAATCCTCACAAAAGTTAAAGTAGTGGTTGAGAAATCTTAAGCTGATTGTAAGGTAACGAGTGATCATTTCTCAAGACTCATACATATGTAACAACGAAAAAGCATTTTGAACTTAATTATACTTTTTATTTATAAACATTAACATATAAACAATTAACTTTTATAAATTTGCTTTGGTCAAATTATTTTTTTATAGATTGACTTTTAGAGATAAGACTCAGATATAAAAAAATATTTATTGATGGAAAAAAAAAGACGTTAAGATTACTTTTATCAGTATAACCCTTTTTTAATAAAATTTAAAGTGTTAATGTAAAAAATGTGGTTAAATATTAATATTTTTAAGTATATTTAACATTTGATATACTGATATATATATATATATATATATATATATATATATATATATGTATGTTCATTTTTATATACCAGCAAGATTAATATCATCTACTAATATTGTTTCCATATGAAAAACTATATCAACGAGCATATAACATTTTTCTTTTGTCACTCCTTTGCATATAAGTGACTCCTATATCATCTTAAAAAATCCAAAACACTAAACAACTTAATTTAAATTTTAAAGATAATAGTAATTGTTATAATTTAGAATTAAATATGATTGAATTTAAATTTAAAAATAATAACACACCTACAATAATAATATTTTAAATTAAATTTATTCATAATCTTAGAGAATCAATCTTATTCTCACAAGTTACATGTGAAGCTCACTATAAGATGAAAAAAAAGATAGAGAATATAAAATATGAGTTAAGTTAGAGAGGATGAAGAGTAAGAGTCTTATACTCCAAAATCAATAGTCAAATATATAATATGTATATATATTTTTGAAACTATGTTATGCTATAGGTGTGAAATAAGGGACTTAATTGAAATTTCTAAGAATAAAGGACCTCAATGAAACACTTTTAAAAAATAGAGAATCTAATTGAAGTTTTTAATAAAAAAGGATAAAAATAAATTATAGGACTGAAATAATAATTAAATCTTTAAAGAATTTTATTTCAGTTTTCCTCTAATCAATGCAATATTATTATTCAATTTTATGATACCATAGATAACATTTTGTGTAAAAAAAAAATTAGATGACACTATTCTTATACAAATAGGTAAAATTATATCATCATATGTTTACCATAATCATAACATAATATACACATATGTCAACTAGTAACTTGAATACTTGCAATAAATACTTGTGATAAACTGTGTGTAATTAAGAACTTTTATGCAGACTCGAGCAGAATAGAATCTTGGGGTCATAGAAAAATAAGAAAACATTATTCTGGGCAAGCATTAACTTTCCAATCTTTTTGCGTTGTCCATAGGTTAATAAAGTTAACAGGGAAGTTCTCTTTTTTTCTAATACACTGCGATTCTTCAACTTTATACCCGAAAAGAAAGGCATTGCATTCCTTACCCCCTTTTTTCGATCTTGTTTTTATTTATATTCTCTTCGTTTCCCCCACTAACAGCAGTCAATACCGAATTCTGGAGAATGCATACTATGCAGCGCTCAGCAACACTTGCAGTTAAAACCAACCAGTGAGCCTTGTGTCTTCAATTTAATTAATGGTTTTCACTTTCACTCAGTGATATTAAACTTCTTTCGCGGTTATCAGATTTGGTCGTCAAAAACATTATAACTGACATATATTTGCGAGGTAATGATTCATGTTAATTATTTGCTAAATTAAGTATCATGCCATAGTTTCAAACTACTGATTTCTAAGTATTTCCTAACACGTAAATCAGTTAACCAGAAGTCATGTTAATTTAATAAGTGATTTTGAGTGATAAATTTTGTTCTCTTCTTTTAAGATTTTTTATTCAAATCTTGTAATTAGAAAAATGTGATTAAAAGAGAAGATTGATCAGTTTAATTTTCAATAAAGATTAATAATTAACGAAGTCAATAAATACTTCATATGAATAATATGATTATCAATTTTTTTTTTTAATTTTGAGTTCAATACGTAACCGACTTGAATACTCAAAAAATATTACTACCCATAAGATTTTGGGTTGGAGTCTTATAATAAAAAAAATGTGGTTAAAAGAAAAGATCCATTAGTCTAGTTTTCAACATAGATTAATATATAATTAACAAAAGTCGATAAATATTTTATATAAATAACATGATTAAAAAAATTTGTAATTTTGAGTTCTAATACTTAATTTGCAACTGAAATAATCAAAGAGAAAATATTATCGGCCATATAAGAATTTATTTGGCTCGAGCTGCATGGTCTCTCATATAGAATACTTAATTATGGTCTCTAAATATATATAAAACATTGCTTTCTACTTTTAACTTTTAATTTAGGATGAATAAATAATTTAGTCCTGAAATTTTAATAATCATATCGTTCAAATTAGTTCTTTAATTTAATAAAAGAACAAAATGATCTATAAAATTATAAATTATCAATCAATTTAATTTTTAAAACTGTAATGATCGGTCAAATTAATATCTAAATTTAAAAAAATAGCAAAGTAATCTTTAAAATTATAAATCATCAGTTAATCTAGTCTTTCCATTATTAGTCGGTGTCATTCAACTATGTTAAAAATACTGAATTGGAATTATAAGTGTTTGAGTGATAATCGATTAGGCATACATGCATAAATGTCACATTATATAATTGAAAATAAATAAAACATTGATAGAATAATAATCAATTTGTTCTTTGTATCTTTGTTCTTCCTCCACTCAATTTGTGGGAGCTTTTACTGCATGTCTTTTGGGGGAAGGGAGGTGGTTATAAGATTCTTATTGAAGAAAGGGACTGTTATAATGAGAAAATATAGTATACATGCTATGCTGATGAGTTCAGTGTAACATAAGTGAGATCTAACAAATTATATATATATATATATATATATATATATATATATATATATATATATATATATTATTTTAAATAAAAGTTAAAATATTGAATTTTTTGTTAATATATGTGACTTTTTTAAAATATGAGGTTTTTTTATTTTATAAAAATTAAAAATAAATATTTTTTTAAAATCTATAGTTTAAACTTCACTTATTTTATCCTTGGGCCAACTCTAGTGCAATATTATTATATGTTGTCACAATTAATTCGAATGGAAGGTTTAATTAACAAGAAGCAATGACCCCTTAAAGTTGTTAACATAAAAAACTTTACACTATCATTTTAATAATATGTTGTTAATGACCTCTAGTGTTATTGTTAATATAATAAAATTTATTGAATGTTGTGTTAATAATGACTTAACATAAAGTTAAATTAGGGTTAAAAAAATTACAAATATGTGTGTTTTATTAATTTTAACTATAAATTTTATTAAACAAGACCTAATGGAGTGAGAAATAGATTGGTAGCCGGTGTGTCTTAGGACAGAGTGAAAAAAGTTATAAACTTGATGGAAGGTTAAACTCATTATCATCTCTATGTATGAATCATTCCCTTTTTTTAGTTCTTTTCCTCTTCATCTCTTCCCTCCTCCTTTCACTCTTCTTTTATTTTAGTTTTTTTTCTCATTTCTTTTGTCTTAATTCTCCTTTTTTCTTCCCCTCTCTCTCTCTTTTTCTTTTTTTTCTTTATTTTGATCTATCATTAGGTTCATCTACCACCAACTCCAATTAACTTGAGTTAAAGGTACTGTTGATGTTGAATCATTAGATATTTTGATATCATATTATATATATATATATATTATCACATAGTTGATACTTACTTATATTTTAAAAAAAAAGTAAATTACACTCGCACCCCCTATGTTTTGCTTAAATTTCACCTGACACTGTTTCCTTTTTGTACCCTACAAAAAATCCCTTAATTGTTTAGTTTACATTACACTTAGACCCCCTCATTCCTAAACACCGTTTAATAATCTAACAGAAATTAGACACATGTTGGTCACATGACTTTTAATGAAAATTTATGTCTAAAATACCTTTATCTTCTTCTTTTCAAACTGACAATATTTTAATACTCTTGCTTTTTTTTGTTTTTTGTGTAGTTTGACGTAAGCTAAACTTTTTGTTAGACATGAACTCACTTTGTTGGTACGCAGTGTTAACAACTTTCTTCTCATCTTTTGTTCTACTAACATACATATGAACTGACTTTTGATTCTCAACAAATATTTTCAATACATCATGATCAGTCTTAAGAGGGAGAATTTTACCACTAGCAGTAGAACAAAATCATAAAATAAAAGGATGACATGGTGACAAGTCTAAATCATTATCCATGTTGTTCACATAGTCATGTATTCTATGTATTCCAGTTCATTCATTGTGTTCCTATGGTCCCAAACATCAACACTATTGTAATTAACAATAATAAACAAATGATTTTTAGTTTATCCATTGTGTTTCATGTGGTTTCAAACATCAACATTATTTTAATCAACAATAATAAACAAATTATTTTCAGTTCATCCATTGTGTTTCATGTTATCCAAAACATCAACACTATTTTAATCAACAATAATAAACAAATGATTTTAAAAATCATACGTGGTCCCAAACTGGTCCTCTATTGAAATCCCATTTAGAAATAGGTAACAATAAACAATCAAAATTAAATAAATAATTTTAAAAGTAACCTATATACAAGATCCAGTGGCCACTTACAAGCATAACTCCAACGTGAACAGAGATCGTGGAACAAAAAGAGAAACAGAGCGTTCGTGAACGTCGAAGAGGAAGATAAACGAAGGCGCTCATGAACGTCGCAAACTGGAACAAGAACGGTGAAGAACTCACGAACGGTGAAGATGAATGGAACGTGAACGTCGTGAGAGAAAGAGGAACTCTCACCTCCTAGACGCTAAAGAAGAACTCGCCAACAAGAGAAAGATGAACAGTACTCATGAATGGTGAGGAGGAATGGAAAGTGAATTCTAAATTCTGAAACTAATTGGGAAGGGATAATTTGGATTCATTTTACAATTAAAATGTAAGAACAATTTTGTCTGCTCACATATTTCAATTGAAGTTAGTTAACGGTGTTAATAAAGAGGGATAAAAGTAATGTGAAAAAATGAAGGGATATCAAGTGAAATTTGAGAAAACAGAGGGGGTGCGAGTGTAATTTACTCTTAAAGAAAAGAGTAAATTTTACATTAAACTCAATAATTTAAGGAAATATTAAATAGTTTAAAATTTTATGAGTTTTTGTTAACTTTTTACGGTTAAATTAGTAAAATATATATAAGCAGACATCTAGTGAACATATTAGAAATGAAAAGAGTTAATCTTAATTATAAAGTTAGATAAAAATTAAAATTATTTTAATTAATTTTCACTTTCATTATAAATTGTATGGTTAAAATTTGTTCTTTAATTGATGACACACACCGACTGGAAATAGTGTAAGTGTTAGCCGATGGAAATGAATATAAATTTCAGCGAGAGCTGTCTTGCCGGTATCTCGAAATGCTTAGCTTTCCAAATATATGGGAAATAGCTGTCAATAGTAAAAGTACAGGTTCTATTTTTTTGGGAGTTCAATTGAATTGAAGTTAGTACGTCACATAGACAAAGAGGTCAATGACATGTCACTCGTGATGACATTACAAAACAATAAAACTTGAATTATGTACAAATCAGACAAATAAAGTATGAATTGAAAGTTAGGGCATATCTTGTGAACATTTTATTAATATCGTATATAACTGGACCATATATATATATAGAGTCGTGGGGACTCTTCCATGGGACCATGACCCCGAGTAAATTGAAACAATGGAGATATTTTTAAGTTTTGGAGATAGATGAGGTAATGCCTTACGTTGCTAATTTAGTGGACAAGAAATTTTATTCGCAAGTCACGATCATAAATCTTTCTTTTTTCATATATACTCGTGATTTGAATCTTTACTTTGATCGATGAGATGAAGATTTGTTCCAAGACAGAAGAAAAAGCAAATCAATTAAGCCGAATGACTGAATGAGCTGGTAGTTGAAGATCGTATAATGTATGTATATTCTGTTTCTATTCAGTTAGCTAGTGTCAGTCTAGATGGAAGTAAGAAAAAAGAAAAATCAATGACTACTTTCTTCACTAATTTAACTGCTTATCAAAAGCAAACCACAGCATAGTGAGTTTAATTAACTAGGTTCCGGTGTCATCACCTTCCTACTAGTTCAATTACGAAAGAAAAAATACGAAATCAAGAAATTGAGATTTCAATGGAATAATTAAACTACACACCAACTTAGAACCCTAATAATTGACCTGAACGAGAGAGCAGCAAATTAAACTTTGGTTTTGAACACCATGTTGTATGCAATATCACTAGATGCACATTGTCTGCTAATTTAATTTATCCTTAAAGTATATACTCTCTATCCTAAATAATGTTGGATTTTGGGCTCTCATGTAAAAAAAAAAAGGTCAAGATATACAAACTCATTTTGTCTCACTTGCCTAACTGGAGAGAAGGTCAAATTAGAGTAAGAGATCGAGACTCAATTTTATAAGTAAGAACAACAAAAAAGAGAGAATAGAAAAAGGAAAATGCTAACTCACACATACTCACTTGGCTGTCATTGTAAATTGGGTGTAATAGGTTCGATCTGCACAAGTAATTCTTGGATTTCAATGGTTGGATAGGTAATTAGAGGTCTAGAGTGAGAGATAACTTGGTCGCAGCAGCTATCAACCCTATTTTGGGTACTTTTTCAATTCATCTTATTTCTTTGTAAGCATTGGTGTTTGGTTGCTTTGGCTATTTGTAAGCACGCCCGAATTTTGACATTACGAGAGATTCTTCTATACCCTTATTTGATCATAGAAATAATTTCTTTGATCTAAATCATAATTTTAAAATCTCAACCGGTGATGTGATTTATAGAGGGAAAATGCCAATAGCACACTAAAACACTTTTTTAAATATAATTTTTTTATTAAACACTTCTTACTAATGAAGTCACACTTTTTTTTTCACTACTGAAAAAAAATATGGGCTAACTGGCTGAAGACCTATTTGACCTTTTCCCCAGATTTGCCCATTACTTCCCGAAGTATTTTAAAGGAAATAATTTATTTTTTTTAGAACTAGGAGATTATCTTGATTTTACTCTTAACAAAAAATATTACGTTGGATGAAAATCAGTTGAATGAATCAATATACACTATTTATGTTACTGATAGCCATCTGCCTGTTGGCTTAATTTTAAAATTTGATTACACTGTTGCTTATGTGATGTGTGCATCCTTGTTACTCTCTAAGTGTAGTTTACTTAAAAAGCAATGAACGACCAATATCTCAGAAATCGAATATGGTTTGTTGATTCTCTGATTATGGATACATCCTAATTGATCATTCGTTCCTTCTGGTATTCTTTAAAACGTCATATCATCTTTGAATTTGAAAGCTTTCAAGTTTCGACAATTCATTATTTATATAATCATTAAATGAATCACAAAGTAATCATTAATCAATGACTAATCAAGATTACAGAATTATATCCTCATCAGAAAAGATGGAGAAGTGAAAGTTTGACTTCTTTCTTTTATTTTTTACCCATAATTGTTTTGATGATTTACTTGTATAGGTGGAGCCCAACTTTTGTACCCAAAAATTTCAGAAAACCTAGTTTGGGCCCACGGTTGAGAACACCCCATATGGACTTAGGTACTGAAAAATGAATTGAAGTGTCCTTTGGTCCCTCTTTTCTTTATTCTAATCTCATCATCTCACACTGTTTTTATCTTTAATCACTGTGGATGATTGGCTACTTGCATTCCAACATGAACCTAGTAAACATCGTAGTACGATCATAATCGATTGAGTAGTTCTGGCCTTTCATGCTTTGAACATGGCACATGAATGAAATTTGTTACGCAGGACATTTTGTCTTCATATCGCGTTCCAGTTGAAGGGATAACGAAAAAGAAACATGTGGTGGATTTGAATCTTTCACGTTAATAAAAATTAATAAATTATAATCAACTCAACTAATAAAAATTTTATATTTATTTTTTAATCTTTTAATTTTATCAAATGGTAAACTACACTTTTTTTATGACCAAATAGGTAAAGCAAAAAAATCTATCAATGTTATGACTCATTTAAATATAAATCTACAAGATTTTAATGTTTATATATTTATGGTGTAAAATAATTTAATTATAAATTATATTTTGAATTTTTTTAAGATAATTATTAAGATTAATGTTTATGCTCTAACATTATTAGTGTATAACCTTTTTTCTCATAATTATTTTAAAAATCAATAAATTTAATATATATATATGATGAGTTATGATTAGATGGCTGTTAAAAAATTAGATGGCTCTTAAATTTTTTTACACATTATGGAAATGTATAATCTATTAAGATCAATTCAAATACAAAATTCAATTACTTTAATAATCTAAAATTAACTTTATCCGACTTTTAATTACTACGCCAGCTTCCACTCCAGTCAACAAAATTTTGAAACAGTTATTTAATTTTTTTGGTACATATATAAACAGTTATTTAATTGTAAAAGTAATTTGAGATACTCCTTCAGAATTTCTCTAAAAGCTATCAAATTCTTTGAAAGTCAGGAAGTTCCTTTCAATTCATTTTTTTTTTTCATTTCTGTCTGTTAAACTTCAGTCTATCTAATCATAAGGTTGCACTTGCACACGCCTCTCGTAGAATCAAAATGGTCAAATTTGTATGTATCACCAAGAAATGAAATCTCTTAAAAAAACAAAAACAAAAACAAGTTGAGTTTGATTAATTATTACTGGTTGAATGAATATATCTTTCTTCCACTTATTAAACTTCTACTTAATGATAGTCAAGGTAGAGAACTAATATAGTTTTAAAGTAATTAATTAAGAGAATTTTTTTTATCTCAAACTTCTGATCGATTGATCATTAGTTTTCAACTTTTTTTTTTCACTAAGGATGCCTTAATTGAGAACACAAAGAAGACAAAATAATAACGCTAGAACGAATTAAACTCCATTTATCAGTAACCTTTATTCTTGATGATAGACAGATTAGATTCTGCATCAGATAAGGTTCACATCAGAATTGATACTTCTTTTTGGGTATACAATTTAATTATTAGTGCTAACTTTAGTCAAGGGAAATTTTCCTTACGTGCAGGAAAAGGAAGTTAAGAAATAAAAAATAAAAAATAAATGCATGATATCTGCCGAAGATATGTCCTAAGCCTTGATCATGATGGCAATGAGGCATGATTAGGGAAGATTCTCTAGTCAAAACAATTTTTTTTTATAGTAGTATATTGCATTTTGATTAACTATTCAAAGCTGATTTTGGAAGGACTTTGAGATGTTTTCTTTGGGTTTCTTGTAAGTGGGCACAACATCAATTAGAGCACTACCCTAATAAACCAAAAAGAACCCTCCCTAACTATGTTAGATTATATTCCCCCCAAGTTACCGGTTACGTGATGCCATATCCTTATTAAATAGTGATATTAAAAATATATACTTTATCTTGATTTTCAATGAAAATGCATTTATTAATTTATTGATGATTCTGTCAATAATTAATTAATTTATTGATGAATGCCCGAAAAAGTAAAAACACTAATTAATGAGACTTTAAAAAGTATACATATCAAGCCGAATAATTAATGAATGATGATCTAGCTATATTATTATTTCTAAAGAATGTTATTTACAGGAAATATTATTTATATTCTAAACTTCTATCAGTTTAGATGATTTGATAATAAATTTAATAACACGTAAAAATAGTAATTACAATTTTTTTTAATAATCTTTGTTGTTGATAAATTTCATAAAAAAAATTGTCCCATTTTAAAATTTATAAAACGTACATAAAACTGCAGTAAAAAAACTTACAGAAAACTTATTTAATAAAAAGTATTAAAATATATATTAAAAATATGTTTCTGGCCTTACTCCAATATATAAACACAGAAGAAATTGCATTGCATGTAAACTAGGGTGAGGTATATTATTTATATAATATTTTTTTATAATGTCTTGTACATTTTTTTCTTAATCACATGAATCAATTTATCTCATATTTCTCTCTCCTATTTTTTCTCACTGTAAAAAAAAATAAATAAACACTATCAAATACAAATTTTCTACTACGATCGGTCACTTGCTTTTTACCATAGAAGAGAATTGGAGTAAAAGAATGATCTTTAGAGTTCAAAACTTTAAATCTAGATGTTTATTTTCTATTACATCATATCATAGATGCTACAGTGTGAGACATTGCATTATTGTTAATTAATAATCAGTTGAAACAGTTCTTCCATACTATGAATCGTGAGAAAAGTGCAAAGTTAAACACACTTTGAAAGGCACCCACATCCTTCCATTATTAGGAAAAACAATTATGGTACTCTGTTTTTACAAAGGCAACTATCCTTTTCAACCTCGTAGTAGTTGCAGTTGCAGTTCTTCAAAATGATTATATCCTCTACCTTTTCCTCTTACATAATTCCAACCCAGAAGCCACGTCTTTCAGATTCCGAAACAACACAGTTTTTCGTGTAAACTGTGTTTGCCTCAAGAGGAAGAAGACATGATGAGTGCTTCTCCTTCTGCAAATTCAAAACAGAGAACATGCGACTTTTGTGGGGACTTCACGGCTCTTCTGTATTGCAGAGCCGATTCTGCGAAGCTATGTTTCTTCTGTGACCGCAAAGTTCACTTCCCAAACCAGCTTTTCTCCAAGCACACGCGAGCACAGCTCTGTGATGCGTGTGGAGACTCCCCTGCTTCGGTGCTCTGTTCTGCAGAGAACTCTGTTCTGTGCCATAACTGTGACTGCGAAAAGCACAAACATTTGGCGTCTGAGGTTCACCAACGAAAATCCCTCGAGGGGTTCTCGGGGTGCCCTTCTGTGACTGAGTTATTAACAATTCTGGGTCTTTCTGAAAAATCTCTGCTTTCAAATGAGGGAACTTCCCAGATTGATTATGACCTTTCGGATTTGCACGTGTGGAGTGCTCCTTCTGTTAACGGTCTTGAATATTTGATCACTTCCACAGCTTCTTCTCATAAGGTATGTTTCTGTGTGTGTTAACCTTAATTTTGTTTCTAGTCACATGTTATACAACTCACTACACTTTTAAACTATAGGAATCTCTGGCAAGTATATTCTTAGGTGTGAACAATTTCTTTATTTGGTTGTGAAAACAGAACATGCAACTGAAATATGTGTTTTAAGTCCGAAAGAACTTATTATTTTAAATTTTATTAAGGGTTGATAATTATGGATTATTTATTTATTTAGGCTTTGGGTAATTGGTTTGGAGGATTCTAGATTCTTTGGGTGCTAAAAACTAAGAACTGTACATTGAAAATCCTTGAGTATTGCAACGATTTTGACATGTTTCAGGATATTGTTATTGAATCAGAATCGTAAGAGTGAGTGCGGGAGACACAAAGAAGAGATTCTTAGTCAACTCCGTGAGCTAATAAAGTTGGAGCCCGACTTGATTCCTGGAGAAGTAGATGCTGAACGACAAGGGCAATTTGGAAATTTGCCTACTGGCTTTGAACGTGACGTGGAGGCTAATATGTTTCCTGCATATGAGGTAAAGCTTATATTTCACTTTGTTAATTTCATTTTGTTCTTCTCTCCTTTTCTGACTAGTTGTTAAATATTAGAGGGGATTTTGTTTTCACTTGGGGCAAGCTATGATCAATCATACTTTTGTTATGGATATTTTGATTCCTCGATGAGGTGAAGAGCTTTTTTTTAAGAAATGGGGGGAAGAGATACATCAAGGATCAAGGAACAAGATAGGATCCCAACTATGTTGGCACCCCATCTCATCCTATCCTCTGAAACCTCCCCGCCAGAATTTATCTTCTCAAAAAGGGAAAAAAGACTACACTATGAGGTGAAGAGTTCATTGCAAATGTTCTCTTTTGATAAGGAGCATATTTTTCATTAGTGCATTATTTAATTTCCTAGAAAATGTCTTGAACTCAATTTAGTCTTTTGACAAAATGATTAATTAGTGACACAAATTGGTCCCCAAAACTAATTCAAATAAATAAAAGGACTATACTATAGTAGCCTACGTTTGTAATCATCAATCATGAAGGACTGAATGCAAGGTTTCTCTTGCATCAATTTACGTATTTACTCTTTGGTTGCTCTTTTATATGTGGAATCTTTCAAAGCTAGCAAAGCTGAAATTCCCAAAATACACAGGCAGGTGTGTTTTGTTGGCATGGAGAAAGCAGTGATCCTACAAATCAAATTGTTCCTTCCGATACGTCATCATTGAGAGATTTTGGCGAGGTAGTTTCAGCTGAAGATGGAAGTTTTACCATCCCTGGAACTGGAACTCACGCCAATTTTAAAAACGAAGGGAAATCATCAAGCTCTTTTAACTCTGAAAACTTATCTCCTACTCCTAAAGCTACTCCATATGAGTTAACAAGCCATGAAAGAGATTCAGCATTATTGCGATATAGAGAGAAGAAGAAAACCAGAAGGTATTTAGCATTTTTTGTTGTTACATTTTATTTTTTTATAAAAATATTGTTAGAAATTTAATTTAGTGCACCTGTTAGAAGTCTTTTCCATATTTAATGCCCCGATGGAGTTTTCTTAACCTACAAAGCTAGAAGCATACTACTATATTATGAGTGAGAGAAAAATAGAAATGAGTAAATTATGAGTGAGAAAAATACGTCCAGTTGAGTATAATTACTTTATGATATTATAAAATTGTAATATTTATCTAACCAGAAAATACTATACATGTATATGTCTATGATCTTTGATTATTGTTCTATATAAACTTGTATTGCTAATTGACATCCTTGACGTGGAAAACAGATATGACAAGCACATCAGATATGAATCACGAAAAGTTCGGGCAGAAAGCAGGATGAGAATTAAGGGTCGGTTTGTCAAAGATGAAACACAAAAGTCACAGTAGATTACTAACTACACCACACCTATAATTCTCAGCTTTTGTCACAATGTATGCAACATGTCTGTTGCACAACATTTTGTTTAATTAAAGTTTTTGTAATTTGGCCATTCTGTTCTTTTTTTTGAAAAATATGTAAATGTATATTATCCAAAGATACTTACAAAATAGATGGGGCATACCCCGCAATATACAAAGCTACAAGCTTGAAACACTTGTCAAAAGAAACAAATAAACGGCTGCTAGAAAATACATCCTAGCTAACAGGAAACACATAAATTTGCTAATACAAGTGTAATAAATGAACTAGTCTAATAATACGGAATTTAATTTTATCAATTAAATCCGCTGACTTGTGACAGTGGCCATCAAAAAGAATGGCGTTCCTCTCCAACCAGACGCAATACACCGTTGCTGCCACGGCCAGGCAGTGCTGCTTACCAAGAAAACCAGAAGTGGCACGATTGTGAACAAGACAATTAAAGGTGCCAACTAGAGAAATATTCCTCTTAGGGAATTTAATCCAATCCCGCACACTAGACCAAACCCTCAAAACAGTTCTGCACTTGAAGAAAAGATGGTCGTGTGATTCATCTTCAGCTTTGCAAAAAGGGCAAAGAGAACCCTGCTGAAGGAAAGGGGCGCGGTCTAGAGTACGCAACTTCCCGCTTGCAGCCAGCCATAAAATAAATGATTCTCGAGGAGGAATGCAGGATTTCCAAACCACCTTACTCCAAAATTGGTTGCTGTTAGACGGCCGAAAATAATTATAAGCACTTGTGGCATCAAAGGAATTGGCATGAGTCCATGACTCCAGCACCAACTTTGCTTGCAAGAAATCACTTTCCTTAGAAGTGATCACGTCTCTGATACAACATAATCTCTTTAAAAGAGCAGAATCTCCTTTGCTGTCCATGTAAGACCAGGCCGACTCTCTCTTCATATAGAAGTGATTCACTCATTTCACCCAAAGGGAGTCTTTCTTGCTAACGACATCCCCACAATGAGCGAGCAATTTTGGGCCCTTCTGTTCTTGATTAAATGGAATGAGTGGCAGGCAATTTTGATTATTTTCACAGTTACAGATCTTCAAGTGCACTACGATACAAAAAAATATGCACCTGCTCTGTCTGATAAATTTATTGCTTTCTCTTGACTTCATAATTTACCTATTTTTAGGCTTTGTAAGGTAACGTGGCGTTAGGTATCCTAGGTATATGAAATCCATACACGTGAACTTGTAACAAACAAGACACATCAGAGAAGGGAGCATTTTGTCAGCTATTGTATTCTGCAGTAGCTGTAAAAAGTAAAAAGCAGTGGCTGACATGTGATATATTTCATGCATATTATGGATGATTAAAGTCTTAAACACCAATTGTTGGAAAGTATTCTACTTCTACTCCTAATAAAATACCATAAAAGACTAGAGAGAAACTATAAAGAAACAAACAAGATAAATTTTATATTTTTTCGTTGATTTCTTATAGGTAAAAAGAAATACATTGTCCTATGTGATATTAACCCATGGACAATATTTATCCAAGTGTCAAAATCATGTTATTTTAAACATAAATAAAATAAAACTATAATTTATAAATATTTAACTCCACCCTATATAATCTTTTAGCCATTTAATTTTGGGTCTAAAGTCCAAATCAGTAAAGCTGTAACAAAATCAGATCTGCACTACACACTGCAACTGGAGATTGAAGTGGTTCATCTTAGATGTATCTAGAATTTTAATTTCATGTATTGAAGTGAAATTAAGAGGCCAAATTAAAACTCAAGGACAGCACAGCAGCTGTATGATGGTGAAAGAACTTGTATTGCGAATACTTCAGAGTATTATGCTGAAAAGGCCGCAGTTCAGGGCTTTTTAATTTTTATAAAGGACAAAGGTCCAAAACAGATGAGGTGTTTGAACTCTAACCTTCTTTGGGTTTTGGTACAAGAAAAGAAAGTGTAAGCCTAACAGAAAAATGTCCCAATCGTATTGAAACCAAAACCTGTCAGGAAAGAAAAACCTTACCGAGTTTTTTTTTATCAAACCCATGACTTTCTTATCATTCTAACCCTTATGCCCCTCCTACCAACCACTAAATCGCCTTATCGCTCTCATACTTGTTTAAAATTCTAGCTCCGTCTTTTACCTAATCCTAAGGTAATAAGGACATATATAGAGAAAGAAGAACACTTAAAGTTTGACTTTTTTTGTTACTAAATTGACTTCTTTATATATGCATTAGAACTATTTTACAAGATTACTTCTTGGCATATGTGATACAATGAGATATGATTCTAAAAAAAAATGATATGAAAAATGATATAACCTTAAATATTTATGAAAACAAGAATGAATCAAGTTTATCTGGTGAGAAAAAATGCTTAAGAATACACCAACGGGGCAGCCTATTATGAAATACAGAATAGAGCATCTTTCGGAGACAAATCAAGGCTCAAATAAAATCTCAGCTAAACCTTGATTTGTCAGAGGTGCAAAGAATGACCCTTTTGTTTTAGAGAAAAAAGACTATATCCTATTAATGGAAAATAATTTTACATTATCATCCAATCATAAACTATTATTTACAATAAATTTGTTGACTTTTATAAAATTATCTTAAATATTATACCAATCTTGATTTCTTATTGAATGATAGTGTAAAATGTCATTGCAACAACACCCTTAAACTCTTTGTTTTAAATTTCATCAGCCTGATAATTTTTTCACTCGTGATATACTTCAGTTACTGAGGGAAGATCCGGAATTCTGGAATATAGCACATTAATCCTGCAGTCTTTGTAGTGCTACTGTTTTCATCACAATTTTTGTATTTTGTAATTTGTACAAGTATTCGTCACAATTTTTATGCTTTCCAATTTTGTATGAAAATATATGGCCGCAATTGTTAGACATGTTGCTGCAACGATTACTGTTTGTAATTAAGCTAACTTGGACTAATATATTTGTCAATAATGAAGAATGCTTATCATATAAACCACTTATAGATCCCAATTTTTGCTTCCTGCACCCCATACTTTTTTATATTCTTGCATTGCCCTTCTATATTATAACTCCCTCGAGGGGTGCGGGAAGAAAGAAATGCGATGCAGAAAGCAATAGCCCTGGTCATGGGCTTACCCCGATGTAAATTTCAAACAAATTTAGGGTAAGGTCTAGGACCAAGAACAAATGTTAGCCTGACCCATGATAACTTACAAACTGTAGTAGTATTAATGTTTGACCACTATGACCCCAAAGCAAAAATCGTTCGTGACATCGAAGATCTTGTTGGAAATTTCTGTTTCAGCGGTGACTATTGGAAACACCTTATAACACAATCTGTCTTTTTTCTTTTCAATTCAATATTGTACTTATATCATTTTTAAAACATCTTTCGGATGGTTGCCACTTGACTACCCTAGACAATGAGTTGTATCTTGCATAATTGTGGCATTGTTGGCTAAAGCCACACATTATTCCATGTATAATATATAATAGTAAGTATGCATTTTCTAAATTTATCCATATTTTTAAAAATTAATTAGAATATTGTTTAAAAGATATTTAAAATTAAAAGAGAGATGAATGCAATTAAATCAAAGAAAAAAAAAATACCAAGCGTGAATTTAGGTAGAAAAGAGCAGACTTTAGAAAAATAAAAGGTACTAAATATTGATAGTTATTTATTTTATGAAGACAAAAAATGAGATATGTACAGTGTACTCACTTTCAACAATAAAGATTCTATTTTATTACAAAAAGTTACATTTAGATTATAGTTAAGATTATAATATATGTGCATGTATTTTTTTAGCAGCTATATATCCTTTAAATTAAAAAAAATTTATCTTAAAAAATTAAAAATTGTGATTTATTCATTTATATTCAATCTATAAAACTCTTTATTTATGTTTTCTCAATAATAAACTTTTACAGTATGGTTGGAAAAGAGGGATGGAGAGGAATTTTTATATTTTACTTAGTATAGCTCAAAATTTTGAAAGAGAAGAATAGGAAAATAAGGGAAAAAGTTTTCTTCTAGTATTTTGACCTTCCTTTTAATATTGGGAGATTTGAAATTTGAAAAGAAAAATAAGAAGTGTATAATTTCAATTTGTGTTGGCTAACCACACGATTGGTTCCTTGATGGGTTGTTGTGACGATCGCTTGAAAAATTGTTAGGTGTTTTTATGAAAAGTTATTAGGTGTTTTTATGTTTCTTTTCATAAAAACACAAATATTACCTGTTAAACTAAACATATTATTTTGTGTGATTGAAAATCTTTGTTCTTTCAAAAAAAAAAAATTGCTTTCAGCGTAACATACTAACATGTATCCAACAAACAAATTGGTTTTACAATTAGGCATTGGAATGTGTTAAACCTCCATCTAAAATAATACAAACAAGTTTTTATGCGCACTTTAATTTGTTTTGAAACCTTATTTTAACTCGTATTCTCTTCATAAAGATTTACAAGGAAAAACAATATATTATCTATATTTTTCTTTCCATATCCTTGCAAAATAATAAATAGAAAATTCTCTGTAAAAAAATAATAAAATTTTCTTTTCCATCTACTTCCTCCATTAAAATTTCTTCCTTTTTCTCTCCTTTGAACTTGTGGTTGTGGTCAGTGTTCTGTTCTTATATATAAAACATTTCTCTGGATTTTGTTTTAAGAAAGTATTGATTCTAATTTACCTATGTGGAGAATAAGGCCATCCGGGGGATAAACTTTTGAGCATATGGTTCATTGAAGACAAATAATCTTTTCAAATCTAATTTATGTTGTGTGACGAAATTTTATTTAAGATCTACTACCCATCATAACAATTCGAACATTTGAATTAACCTAATTAGGTAAATTAATGCCACCAATAACTTGTTCATTTGCGACTTTTTTTTCCTGTGGTTATGAGTAGTAGTAATATTTCGGTGCCATTAATGGATTACCGCTGTGAAAAAAAGAGTATATTAATGCGTAAATAAAGCATCAAAATCAAATCATCATAAGTGGGTGTGCAGTCAAGGTTTAAAAGAAGCCGTTCTTCTATTGCAAGGATAGTGAAAACGGGGATGATTATTTTGGGTTATATCACATTTATATTTTATTAAAAATAATTTTATTTAAGTCAATAAGATTATTATAAATAATAAAAAAATTCTTTAAATGTTCAATATAATTAAATTTTAAAATTTTAATTAAACTAAAATAATCTCGCATCGTTTATTGATATATTTGATGATAAATTCATAATGATTATATAATATAAGTAACAAGGAAAATCAAATAGGTTTCTTCCCATCACTTTCATGGATATATTATTATTATTTAAATAAATGAGGATATGTGGAGCACAATTTGCAAAGCCACCTGTCCTCTTAAGTAATGATAGATGGACAGTGAAATTGTAGTTATAACAAGAGAGAAAAAGTAAGTCAAATTGGCTGTATCTTGACAAAATGTTCACTGTTTATGCAATTGATTACGTTTACCTAAGCAAGCCTGAGCAATGAACATGCTGACCATTCTTACAAATCCAATAATAAGGGAGGAAAAAGATTGATACTACTAAGAATATATATATGACATATCAAATTAATCAGAGTCATATAATGAATTTCCCTTTTATTTAATTCAGTGCAAATTAAGAACCTTCCATATAACCCAGGCAATAATATCCAAACTCCACGTTACATTCAGATGGCAATACTGCTATAGACTTATAGTAGCATTCTTCACCTACTTGATTAATCATCTTTAAGGCCAGATGGTTAGATTATAGATTATAGATAGGCCCTGTTAAAAGTCAAGTCTATTAAGAAAATCCCACAATAATTTGTGACAAAATATTGTTTCAAAGGTTGTGACTGCAGTGATGTTGACTGACTGTGACGATTGATAGTATATGAGTATGGATGAATGCTAGATGGCTGAAAGGCTCGTGTTACTTGAACATTCACGTAATTAACATTTTCATATTACGTGTGGTAACATCCTTACTTAAAGTAATTTAATTAAATTGGAGTTGGACACCCATGCACTATTTATAAAGTAGAATATTCATATTAAATGTTATGGGGTTAATATTTTCAAAAAATAGAGTATATTGGAGAACAGTGAATTGTGCAGAAAAGGCATGAATATGATGATAGAGTGGAGTATTTAAAAATGATTTGGCTGTGGTTAATTAGAATTTGAAATTACCATGTTGAATCTGGAAAGTTAAAGGGGCTGAGCACCTACATACTGCAAAGCAAAAACTGTTAAGTTAGCAGCAGGAGCAAGCTAGCATGATTGTAACTTTTCTAATGATACAGCATCGATTTGGCACTGTAAAATAATGATGAGTGTGGGAAAGAACAGTGGTAAAAATTAATCATCAAAGGACCATAGTAATAAGGGGGAATAAAAATGATGATCATGATGAAGTTGAAACGTGCGGCCATCATGAACCAATGAAACGAGCCCTCTCTTTACTGTCACACGTATCTTACCCTTCCCTTTCCTTTTTTTTTACTTTATTGATCAGATAAGTTGGTGGGGGTGCCCCTGTCCCTCTTATGCAATGTTACTGTCTCGCCCACTTCTCCTGCCCGGGACTATCCTTCATTACCTCCTTTTTCTCTATCCTCTTTTTTTTTTTTTTTCAATACTATTCTATTCCTCTCAATCCGTGTTTTTGCTTGTATGAAAGTAAACATACATGAAATAAGGATCACAACATAGACATCAAATTAAACATATACACTATTTCATCTAGTGTCAAATATTAGAAGAAGAAAAATGCCATGTTAATTGTTTTTTTTCAACTTATATACCCTTCATTAAAACTTATATTAAAATTAACATCTTAATTAAATAAAAGGTATTTTAAAGATAATAATATTAAATACGATAAAATTAGTTAAAATTTTCTAAACCAAGAAAAAATAATTCTTACATTTGAAACTAGAGAAATACCAAAGGCCTATGTGAAAAAAAAAATATTCATACTCATCAAGAAAAATAATGAACATCATTTAATTTTAATAGCGTCAATAAAAATATTAATTCATTTTCTAAATTACCATCTAAATTAATTGCATACGACAAGAAAATAAAATGTTGTTGAAAATAAATTTTCAAGTAAATGAAAGATATTTTGAAGATATTTTCATTAAATAAAAAAATAGTTAACATTTACATATATTTTTATTCTAACACACATTAAATTTTTCTTACTTATATTTTAGTCCGGTCATCTAGAGGAAGTATGATTGCATGAAGTAAAACCGTTAAATAAAATGATGGTTCTAAAAGTGTAGAATACTATATTACTCCATCTGGTCTTGAATATAAAAAAGAAGGACACGTTAATTGAGAAAGTTAACTAATCATATTTAATTATATCAATTTTATTAAATAATTTTTCTAAAACTTATTTTTCATTGAAATTTGGTATCAAATATAAGAAAGAGTCATTAAAATTAATATCTCAATTAAACAGAAAACATTTTGGAGATAATAATATTAAATAAGATAAAATTAATTAAAATTTTATTATATTTGAGACTAAGAATAAAATTCTTTTGAGACCAATGGAGTATGTGCATAGCATATTAGTGAAAACTAAGTTCATTTTTGCAGCAAACCTGGTACGAGAATAAGGTAATTAATTTTGTTTTTATAGGCACTTTAACAATGTTATATCATTCCTTGTTTTCATATTTAAAGTGTTTATCAAAGAGTTTCCAATTTAGAGTTTACTACTGCTACAAGAAGAAGAAAAGAAATGATAAATTAAGAAAGACTTTTTGAACAGTGAGAGCTGCTGGGTGTTAGGAATAGAAGAGATACTTGTTCTAGTTGATGAGTTTGATAATTAGTAATTCTGGCTTGGGTTGTTCAGAGTGAGTTCTGGTGGGTGGGTGTGTCGTAGAAAATAGAGGTGAATGCAGGAAAAAGCTGTGGCCGCCATCCAATGTGATCGAATCTATCACGTGGCGCACCAGTCGAGGCTCTCCTACTCTCTCTTTCCCCAATAACACATTCAATGAAAAGCACTTGTCACCACACCTGACCAGTCTCAACATACTTCATATTTGCCATTTACTACACCAACCCTTCTCCTTTTTTATTTTCATTTTTGTATACCATACCATCTCTGCAACTTTAAGGCCATTTTGCTTCCCTTTCTCTCTAGCGCGCCAATTTGCAGAGTTTAATAAGACACTCCTTCGATTTGGATTATCACCACTGGTAAAACTTCTATGCGAAATCACATTTATATACTACTTCCATTTTATATAATTTGTTAAGAAATTATATCAATATATTGTATGAATAATTAATTCCTGTTACCTAAACATCAACAAACACATTCTAACCCTCAAAAAAACAAATACATTCCACAAAAATACTACCTCAAAAATACAGCAACCCGCTTGTAGCAAAAAGGGATACGAGGTTTTCAAATTTGATGACTGGCCAGGCCTGCACCGTCGCGAGTATGTCGCCCATCACAAATAGAATAATGCTCTTTTTCAATTTTAGATTTCAGTAGAATTAAAAAAATTAATTAGCTAATTAATTGGAAAATAAATTTAAAATTATTTACTAATATAATTACACTTCAAAAAACTATTTTACCATCTGTCTCTTTTTTTTACAGAATATTTTACCATTTCTTAACATCCAATTTATCTAAATTTTCTTTTAAATTATATATTTTAACATCAAATCTTTTAAAATTATGTTTTTATTATTTTATAAAATCAATCTGTCGCAGGAACCTAAATCAAACACACTTCGAAAACTGCTTGAAAATATAACTTCATTTTAATGATGGCGATTAATGACATCATTATAGGTTCCTCACTGGTAACAAGGTTACAGATTATTATTACTTGTTAGGTAAATTTCCAAGTTATACTATCTTCAGCCTTAGCCCTATTTTTGAACGAGAAATTTTATCAAGCCCTATCCTTTGCAACCAAAAATTGACCTGGAAGCAAACAAGTAAAAACCGATGGAAACACAATCTTAAGCCGCTCTGTTAAAATGCAAAAACCTTTCAAACAGTAGAGCCATTCCTAGGTTCATATGCGTCATTTAGTCATTCCGAATGTTTATTCCACAGCACCAATCGACTCTGAATAAAACAAAAGAAAACAAGGCATAATTACATCAGATGCGTCAACATTGTTGCAAACAACAAATCAGGATGCACTAGAATATAAATACGAATTTTATTCCTTCCCACGGTTAATGATAACAAGTCCACCGATATCTTACTGCGAAAGAGCAGGGGTAACATGCATATAAATTATGCACAAGTCCATAAAATATTATAATGATGCGAAAAATAGTAACTGTCCTATGCAACATACAACATGGTTCCGATCTCTTTATCAGACTTGGTGTCAAGTAGCTCAAGCCAAAGTGTAAAATGAATGGCAATCGAGCTCAAGCCTTTATATACCCTCCTGTACCTTGGCTCAAACACCAACCACAACAGTAACAGCAACAGCAACAGCAACAGCAACAGCATAGGCCTAAACAGTTTTAATTCATAATTGATGTACCTGCACCAACAATTCTCACATCAAATGCTCATAAATTCCACGGCTCATTCAGTCCACAGCACAATCACTCAAGAAATCCTTAATGCAGAATCATCTTGCATTCTCCATACATAGCCTGGCATGTCCAATCTTGGCCCAGAAACAGTCCTGTATATGTATAACTTCTCAACAGGACTACTCTCCGGCCTTGAATCTGGAGGTCCTCTTTCATCAATGACTTCGACATTAAGTCTTGGCAGTTTCTGACCCAGCAGTTTACATGCTCCATAACTCACCAAGCAAGAGGACATCCAAAGGGATCGCATTGTCTCCAGCTTTGCAGCATTGGCCAAGAGGGCTTTGTCACCAAAGGGGCAGTCCCTGATCTCCAGCTTCCTAAGGTTGTCACACCCAGACAGCACATGATGGAGTCCCAGATCGCTATCTCCCGCAAAAGCCAAAGAAAGCATCTCAAGCTTCTTACCATAAGCCCCAATATATTCAAAAACACGGTCAGTAAGAAGCCCGGAAAGGGAAAGGCGCTGAAGATCCTTGCAATGCTCTACAATAGCTCCAAAACCAGTATCCAGAGGTTGATGGGTAAGATAGTCAGGAGCTCGAGGCTCGATAATACATAGTCTAAAACGTGTCATATTAGGCCTGTTCCTGGCAATGGTATCCAAAGCAGCATTAGACATTTGACGACAAAAATATAGAACTGACTGGAGCTTGGTGCAGCCTTCAGACACGGATACAAGGCCCTGCTCTGTCAATGCTACATTTGGTTCTAACCCAAACGGTTCAGAGGGAAACACCCTCAACTCCCTCAGATCCTTACACGATGCAGCAATCACTTCAAGGCCAGCATCTTCTATGTAATCCAGCACCTGTTCCACAAATAATATCTTTTGATCAGCACTACTAAGCAAAACAGTGAAAAAAGATTAAAACATAAACATGTGGCATACCATATAAACGAATAAAATTACATAAATCAGACATACCCATAAACGCTGCAAACTCTCACATTGACCAACAAGCTTGATAAGATCAGGGCTTTGAATAGTTGCATAACTCAAGTTCAGTGATGTCAGGTTGGAGCAGATGGGATAGACAGCTGGAAGATAGGATGGGAGAACGTCCCAAAATCCAGACAAGCCCTTCAATTGCTTGCACCCAGAAAATGCCTCCGCCAGGTTTGTCAAGACCTCCGGTCGCATCTCAGTCGTGTAGGTGTAGGCTCCGGTGCCTAACTCAACCAACTGAGGAGCTCCGCGAAGAAGGTTGGGAAGCCTGTCTAGCGGCACAGCACGGTTGAGGCGGAGAGTCTGCAGGTTGGGACACCTACAAACCAGGCGCTCTAGGGCAGACAAATTCACCTCATTACCTAAGCAAGAAATGTTAAGGGAAACCAACGATGTGTATGAATCAGGAAAATGGCTCAGCCAATGCCCACAAATGTCGTCCACCTCACTCTCCCGCAACTCCAACTCCCTCAAATTCCTACAATTCATTACCCATACAAGGGATTTATCAATAACATGTTCAGAAACCCAAAAATTCTTCAGTCCCGTAATCAAAATAATGAATGCAGTAAACCGAACTACGCTGAGCTAAAATTATTATAACACAATAGTCCTTGTCATATTAATTAACAATGGCCCGGTATTGCCACATTAAAATGCAAAAACAAAAAAAAAAAAAGGGAAATTTAACAGCTTTATCATATTCACCAAAACTTCCCACTATAAAAGTCTTATTTTTAAAAAAATTCAAATAAGACCCTATATTTGAAATTTTATGAATGAGTCCTTATAATTTCCAAATATTATTTAGCTGGATCCTTATTTAACTTTTTCTTCCCAAAAAGTACGGGACCAGAAAAAAAGAGGTAATTAATCTAATTAACATTTCAATCTGAAAAGGGGAAACAAATAAACAAAAGAATGAGTGGTGAAACCTGCAATTGGCGGCAATGGCAGCAAGTCCATCAGTGGTGAAACCCTCGCAAGAGGTGAGAACCAAGACTTGGAAGTTCTTAAACGATTTGGCGATGAGTTCAAAGCATTCGTCGGAGATAACCATCCTCTTGAGCCTGATCTCCTGAAGCCAGGGGTAGGCAGCGGCCATGGCCTTGATCCAATGGCCCACATAAGCGCCCCAACCCTCGGGGACCAAATTGAAGTCGGCGAAGTGCGGCTTCCCCTTGATGGCGATAGATCTAACCTTGGGGAAGCGGTTGACGACGGCGGCCGGAGAGACGGCGTAGCAGTTTCCGACGAAGACTCTCCGGCGACACCAGCGCTCGATCTCGTACCAGGACTTGCAGACGAGGGAGATGGAGCCTCGGTCCTTGTCGCACTCGATGAAGGAGAACACGTGCTCCAGCACCTCCTCAGGGAAGGAGTAATTTACTCTCGGCCGCATGTCCAATGGAATACAACAACCCTATCCAAAACGCTGTCGTTTTCCGAATGAAGCAGTAGTGAAACCTCGCAGAAAAGCAGCAGCGCTTAGATAATTAGATCTGAGAAGACGCCATTAGAAGAGCGAGGAGGTTGTGTTTGTGTTGTGAAGTAGTTGTTGTTGTTGAAGTTGCCAGAGAAAAAGAAAAGGAGAGTGAGGAGGAGGATAAGGAGTTTGTGATGTACCGGGTGAGGTTAGAAAATAACTAGGGTTAAATAGGTGGGGTTGTTTGCGAAGAGTGTGGGATCGGCGATTGTGGAAGAAACACGTGGACGTGGGTGAGTTGGAGACGTTGGATGGGTAGCGTTGCATGAAGATCTTATCCGTTGAGATGGGAAATTCTCGCGAGATGAGGTCGTGTCGTGGTTTGATGAGGTGTGGAAGGGAATCTCATGATTCCCATTGCATGGCTTCATCTCCAGACTCCAGAGATGGTGATAGATGGATGCACGGGGGGGACCACATTTTAACCCACACATCAAAATTCAATTCAAAATTAAAATACTACTACTATATTATACTTTTTTTTAATATTTATTCTCCTGGAAGTCTACACTCTTTTTGATGGGTTCGATTGAATTTCTACATGTATGATTCAAATATTTTTTTATAATTTACATATGTATGTGAGGTAAATTTTTGTATAAGTGTATTCAAATGACAAGATTCGGATACATCAAAAAAATATTTCGAAAATCGTAAGGTAATGTATGTATATTTTTCCTTTTGTTTAGCATTCTTCTAAAAACAATTAAATAGAATCATTTCTGCCACTTAATTAAAATTTATGAGTTGGTTGGATAAAAAAAAAGTCTAACTGTTGGTATATGAAAGATGTAAAAAAAGAATTCGATAAAAAGGTTTTTATTTATTTTTATTTAATACTTTTACATCGCTTGATATTAATATGAGCTTCTTCTTTTTTTACAATACTAAAATTATTCCTTCTAACAATACATTTATAATTCTTCTAATCTAAGGTCGGACTAATATTGATGGAGGAATCTGGGTAATTTATGTAAAGAATTAGGCTCTAATTTTGTTGCCAATTGTATATAAAAAATATTTATAATTCTTTAAAAATGCATTTATAATGCTTAAATAGTTGGCGTTAACTATTTAACTCAGTTAGCAAATATTATTACTCGAGTAATTTCTAAAATTATGTAAAATTAAAATTTATAAATTAAAATATATGAAACAATAATTATATATTTATATTTAAAATAAATTATAAAAAAAGTGACGTGAGAGAACGAGAAAATAGTAAATTAAAATATTCTCATTTTTAATAAATACTATATTTAATATATGGCTATATCTATCATTTGTTATTTTTATACAACAACCAACAAGAAAAGAAAAGCAATGAGAAAATGTGATTCCTGGGACAATTAATTACTCCTGTTTGGAAAGATAAGAAGAAGAAAAAGAATTTTGCAGGACTTCTAAGTTCTAAAACAAAATTCCCTACCCAAAAAATTAGTTTAAAGATGAGAATAATTAAATTATATTATTATTGTTATTTTAATTATACTTTACCATAATTACGTTTTTTTCATTTTTATATGTATGTAAATAATATAAAACTTAATTTTGAAATTTTATTATCGTAATTTACTTTTTCATCCAAAATGAAAGATGTTTTTGTTTGCATCCAAATGATCCAAGTGGGGTAGAGTCCGGAAATCATGACATCATAGCCGTCCAATCATATGTAACTTTACATTCTAACATTGAGATGTTTATTATTTTTACAATTAATTCTCTCACTTACAAAATACAAACAACTCAAGTACTCACCATTCCAGTCACTTGACATTTTTTATTTGATTTATTTTCCACCTTTTATCATGTTACATCGTTCATTCATTCATTCTTTTTATCTCTCTCTTTCGAAAGGAGTGTTTGGCAAACATTTTCTTTCCACAACACAGTTATATGGAAGTCAATTAATCACAGAAGCGTCGACGTGGCCCACTTTTTTAATGACGCTAACATCTACTCTAATGATCGATTCCATTATTTCATCTTATGGATGGTACGAGTATGAAAGAGCCAGCTATCATACAAGTGTTGCTGTTCCTCTTCAAATCTCATCAATTTAACACTCCTATCAGTCCTATGTTTCCATCCAAATAAATGCAAACATAATCACCCAAACCTTCCTGTTTCTATTTTTTTTATCACCGTTTTTTATTTTCTTAATTAGAACTATTTCAAATACACTTGTTAATGTATATCTTTTTTACATTTAACAAGGAAAAAAATGAAAGTTTTAGGCCCCTTTCTTTATCTTATATATATAAACTACTAATAGTCAACATTGCAAACTATACCGAATAATTGGCATACAATTCAAAAATATTTTCAAAATTTAATATAAACATTATCCTCTTTTATTTTTTGTCATAACATAAACACTAACCTTTGATTCTATTGGTCCTTTTAGCTCAATAGTGTGATATTATTATAGCAATAAATATTAACCCTTAACCATGATGACAAGTGATTCTCTGAAAGGTCTTAAATTGGCATAGGTGGCGATAAACAACAATGACCCATGCAAGTAGAAAAAAACAAGGTTAGCATGCCAATAATTGATTAGCCTTTCAAAGATAAATAAAGTAGAAATTAGGATATATTTTAAAAATTTTAAATTACAAATAAAAATACATAAAAGGAAAAAAAATCAAACGCACATAACTCCTTTAGCTAGCGTAGAATTGTACACTATGAAAATTTACGCTGTCTCTTAGATATATATTATTATATTACTTAAGAAATTTGGTAAATCATTTTTAAGATTATAAAATAATGTAATATTATATTATGAAATAATAATATAAAAGTTTTTATTATATACACAAATTAAATTCTAAAGAATTAAAACGTCGGTCAACAAAATAAATGTTGTGTACTTTATAGTTTATATAGTTTATAAGAGCATCCATGGCCACTAAGTTTATTGATTATTTAAGAAAAAATTATATAAACATTTAAATTAATTTTAAATTCAATGAGAAAACTTTTAAAAATATTAAGATACATTTTATAAAAGTTATGTTGGACAACTAAATAATATTTATAATTTTAGTTTATGCAGTAAAAAAAATTATGTTTGTTAAAAAACTTATTTAAGAAAAAAATTCACTTAACATAAGTTATTTTCATCCTTAAAAAACATATTTAATTATTTATACTCACTCGTTATTTGTTTTGAGGTAAATAGAGAGATAGAAAACAAAAGGGAAAAAAAGGAAATAGAATAGAAATATTAATTTTTTTTATAGTTTCTCTAAGACACATAAGAAATGGAGAGCTTTCTTATGAGACAATTCCCTCTCACATGTCATAAAAATAGGAGATAATATCTCCTTTTATTTTTTTATTTCTTAAAAAATTAATATTTTATAACATAAAAAAACAATAATGAATTTGACGTTACAATGGAGAAAAAATTTCAACGTTTTTGGATTAAATATATTTTTTTAATAAGTTCAAAAATATCTTTATACAACTTATTATTTTCCTTTCAGTATCTCTTTCACTTATCCGAACAAGTGAAAATATAATTCTCCACTTTGTTTTTATCCATTCAAACAACATATCTTTATTTTCTCATTAATTAACTTGTATTTTCTCTCTCTCTCTCTCTCTCTCTCTCTCTCTCTCTCTCTCTCTCTCTCT